>JBBPDB010101859.1:0-23171 GCA_037974465.1 Brachypetersius altus
AAATGAAAACAAACCAAGCCTCATTCTTTAGAACTTTTTGTTGCTTAACTTTGCTGTATCGTGAACCGTACCGAACCTTGACCTCAAAACCAAGGTACGTACCGAACCGTGACATCTGTGTATCGTTACACCCCTAGTGATAGCACTACTGTCCTGTCCAAGCTAATAAGATAAGATAAGATGAACCTTTATTAGTTCCACAAGTGGGAAATTTGCATTGTTATAGCAGAAAGAAAAATGTTAAGAGTAGCAAAACAATAGATTAAATCTGTACAACAAAAACAAGATAAAGTAAAGAGCACACATATATAGTAATATTTTAACAGTAATAATGTAACAGTCATACATTGTTCACAGAAATATTATACTCTTAAAAATCATGCACAATTATTGCACATGTTGGACCAGGATATGGCACACAAGGCATACATATTGCACAGAATTGTGTTAATGGTGTTATCCATTGCTTTTATCCTGGAAGTGTAGAATGCAGACTAATGTTTTTCACAGTGTGTTTTCATTGAAGTTTGGGTTTGATTTGCAGACGGGTATACTTGTCATATGCTTTATTCCATTGTTGCAACTGAAAATGTAAATTTTGATGCTAGCAGTGGCTGAATTTTGTTGTCTCTCCATTGAACACAATCCAATAAGCAGTTTGCCATTGTCAGCTATTTTAATACTGCAAGGTAGGTAAATGCTGCTCTATGCTGCTTTCACTGGATAGCTTTATTTAAATTGCTTGAGGCAGCATATTGTTATACTTTTTATTTTTCATTATTTATACATTTGTATTTTCATTTATTCATATTAATGTATTATTTATATTTTGGTAATGAAGGTTTATATGAATGTGTATGTGGAGTAGGTTGGAAAAAAGTTTCTGGCAAAGCCTTCACCAGTGCTACTGTAGCTACAAGCTTTGGCTGTGGTGATAGCTTATAATGTTAAAAAAGCTGAAGCTAGTGAACATTCTATCAACAATCATTTATCTCTAAAAACATTGATAGCACAAGAAGAAAACAAAACCCAGTATATCTCAACAGTATGACCTTTCATGCAAATACATAATTATTATTATTTGAAATTAGTAATTCACTTGCCAATGATCGTCCAACAGTAGATAAATGACAAAATGACATTTATTTTATTCTTTTATACAGGTTATGTTAGCCAGGTCATTAGGGTCATTAGATCTGCCCTTTTGTGTGGTTGAATGACTAAATGCATGCATTGTGCTTACCTTTAAGGAGCAAACATTTACGCACACTCAAGTAGAGCAGTGTGTAAGGAAAGACCAATCAGGCAGACGTTTTTGATTTAATAAAGTCCACCAAATGGACTCAAGGTACCTTGTTCTGTGCAGATTTGATTACTTTTGCCAACAATGAGTCTTTGTATCCTGCGAAAAGCCCAGCAGTACAGGGAAATGGAAAAAGAACAGAAAGACAAGGGCTTTCAGTGAAAACAAATCAAACTAGGGCTCCTTTTTATTAAACACAGGGACATCTCGATCAATGTGTTTCTCATTTTGTTAACAACCCAAGAGTCATGGTGGAAGAAAGAAGTTAGTGTTAACATCACTAGTCTTCAGAACAATAGACCAAGCATAATAATGCCAATAGGTACAATGTATTTAATTTTTTAGTTTTAGTCAGTAAAGTGTTTGATGTAGTGAATTATTTCTCTCGCAGTGAAACAAGTGGAGAGACATTCATATCACAGTAAAAGTTCTTTGTAGAAAGAACAAAAGCATGCTTTACATTTTTACATTTTGTTTTTGTCATTTTTGTCATCAAAACATAAAAGTTCAGAACCTGGAGTGATTTGGAGTGAGTCAAATATAAATAATAATTATATAATGATCAGGTTCCTCTATGTGTGCTTGTGTCTGCATTTGTGTATTCATGTATGTGTGTGTGTGTGGTCATTGTCAGAAGAAAATTATGTATTTCTTTATTTGTCATTTTCCCACTTTAACATAATTCAGCATTACACTGGAATTTACACCAACAGAAAATACCCCAAAACATCTGGTTGCATTAACTAACATTTAAGATTAGGAACGTTTTTTCTTTCTCCTGTTAATCTACATTCATTTATCTCTCACACTGTTTCTGTGCTTCTATAATTAGAGTCAGACACAACAACAGAAATCTGGCTCATTTTGCCATATGGGACAATGAAACCTTGTCCAAAACTCAGAGCAGTACATTCACGTCTGTCATACATCACCTGCCCTAATTTGCATGTGATATACAGAAGGTTTCGGATCATTGGGCCATCTTTCAGTGGGTCGCATGCAAGTAAGTCAAGCAGTGTGGAAGCAAGCAGAGCAGGCTCATGATTGGTCAGCCTGGAGCTCTTGCGCACTCAACGAGAGAGAGAGAGAGAGAGAGAGAGAGAGGGGCGCTAGCACGATCTGAGCTGTCAGTATACGCGTGCAGCACGGCGAACACACATCATGGAGCGTGTGCATTTCTTCCTGCGCATTTGCTTTGCTCCTTGATAACAACGTGGAAATAAACCCAGAAAAACAAGAGGGAGAAGAAGAAACTGACATCTTTGGGCTTTGATTAATGTGGCTTATTTCCTTCATTCCTCTCTCTTCTCTCTCACTGTCTCTATCTTTCTCTCTATTTTCTCTGTTTCACACTATTGGGAGCAGCGCACAAGCAGGATTTTAATCCTCTGTCCTCTGTTACACAAAAAGCCAGTTCTTTGCATAAAGTGCAAACACTTTTCTTGGAGGAGCATGATTTTTGCAGACATGAGCACGGGGAGCAGCTCCCCGAAGATGCATCCGCCCAATGGCACACGCTTTTACACCTACCAGGCAAGTCATGTTTTATTTTCTATCCTTACATGAGCACAGTGTGGACACATGAGGAAAAAGTAGGGATTTCAGAGAAGAGATATGAATAGTGCACCTTTTTTGCTGTTAAAGCTGGCATATGGCTGCATATTGTTGTTTCGGATTATGTGGAAACTTCATGCATTCTTTGTAGACTTAATCATTTTGCATTGGCTTAGTTACTGTTTTATATTCATATGCAGTATTTGCAGTTCCTTTGTATATCTTTCTGCTTTGCCTCACTGGGGGTGTCATTTCAACAGAAGTCATATTGGGATTTAGTTTTTTTTCTCGTAGTTCAACAAACCACGCCTTTTATGCTAAGAGGTTTACAATTACTCTTTAAACTACTAGCCAATCCCAGTGCAGATGGACGACCACGACTAGTCCATGTTAGAGGAGGAGTCTGGACAATGTATCAGCAAATCCTATAGTACAAGGCAGGACACTTCTAGCCAGTTCTAGAGCAGGATACCACACTCTACTATCCAATAACACTTCAGGATGCTGTTTATTACTTTGCAACCCTTACAGCAGACTGGTTACTTTTACCAGTTCTAGATTAGGATAAACTACTGATTTTATACAGGAGACAGGTAATTGCTAGCCAGTGCAGGTGATGATATTCTACTTATGAATTCTAGTCACTGTGTCCTGCAGGAGATTGGGTATTAGTAACTAATGTTAATGAAAGACAGAGGACACTGCAAGTCAATACCAGTGCAAGACCGAGGACAATGCTATGCAATGCCAGTACAGGAGAGAGAGCCTTACTAGCCAGTGTCAGTGCAGGAGACAAGAAACTCTTTTTCATTGCCAGTGCAGCATACAGGACTTTCCTAGCCAGTGACAGTGCAGAAGACATGACACTGTTATCCAATGCCACAGCAGGAGACAGGACACCTCTAACAAATGAGAAGCAGTAGACAGGGCACTTCTAGCACTCTGCTAGCCAATCCCAGTACATAAGACTTGACTAGTAAGACTTGGGCTAGCCAGTCATAATGCAGGAAAAGGGGTACTACTAGCCGGGGTACTAACTGTCCTGTCTTCTTTACCTAGAAGACAGGACATTACTAACCAGTGCTAGTGTATATGACAGGACACTAGCTACTAGTCATGCAGGAAACAGGACACTACTAGCCAATTCCTGTGCAGTAGGCGAGACATTATTAGGTAATGCAAGTACAGGAGACAAGAAGCTACTAGCCAATGGTGGTGTAGGAGATACTACTACTAATTTCAGTGGAGAAGACAAGAAACTCTGACCAATGCCAATGCAGGAAACAGGACACCACTATTTAGTGGCATCACAGGAAACAGGAGATTACTAGCTTATTCCAGTACAGGAAACAGGACATTGCTACCTAATGCTAGTTTAGGGGACAGTATACTACAACCCCCTCCACCCCACCCCACCCCACCCTAGCGAGTCGCTGAGCCCCCCCTACGCCGATGGTACACATATTTGGGCTGGCGCAGAAACTCGCCGTCGAACGATATCAGAAGGGGTGTCAGTGCGGAAACAGTGCTGTCTGTTAAATGCCTGCCTGCAACTGTGATTGGTCAGGATGCTCACAGCGATATCATAATAATGGTGAACAATCAACATGCTGTTCTGACTTAATCCGGTGTAGTTGATTAGATGTGTTAGATCTGTAAGAATGCTATAATTCAATTTGCACCAAAAAGTAAACATGTATGTTATTCAGTCCATGTGATGTTCTCAATACTCTTCTTAGTAATTCCTCTAAGGACACCAAAAGCTCTTTGATTATTAATTTAGCCACACATCGTAGGCCAATTGATTTTTCTTTCCTCATGCAGAATATCATAAACTCCTCTAGCACATGCACTGAAATGAAGCTGGTGCCACTAGATATTGATCCTTGCTGTTGCAAGCCAGGATAACTTAGACAGTTATTGTAATTTGTGCAAAACAAAGCTGTAGACAAACTTCTCAGCACAGTGTTCATTTTATTTCTGGACAGCTGGTGCTTTGGGACTAGCGCAGTTATAGATTATAGCTTATTATTATAGCAGTTATAGCTTGGAGTGCCAGGTTCTAACACCTGGATGGGCAGGTGTTCTTGTTTGGACTAGACCTGTTGGTTGATTCATGAACATTTTTACTAATACAGTACCTTGCTTGTTCCACCATAATTTTTCAGAGAATGCATGCACAGAATTGCAAGTCTTGACTCTGGAATACTTTTTTCAATGGGTAAATGCATAAAATAATCACTCTAAATATGATAATAATGGAAAATAATTATAAACCTCAATGAACCACTTCCTGTCACAAACAATAAAGATGCACCAATAGCACTGCTTTGAGCACCATGTGCACACACCCACTAACATATCATCGTCATTGCTGTGCTATGTTATACAATTAAACAATTACTTGTGGAAATTATACCCGCTTATTGATGAAAATGGTAAAGGGGGCCAATAAATGAAGTAGACTAACAGATGGACTACAATCTGTAATTGTAAACTACACCTAAATAGAGCTGATAAAATGGTTAGTGGGTACAGATATAAGGTAGGTGGACTTAATGAAGTGAGCCGATACTTAAATGTATGGTTGATAGAATCCTGAGTACAGAATTTGAGTACAACTTATTGCATTTTTCGTGATGATGGATGGATGGATGGTAAGATGGATGGATGGATAGTTAGATAGACAGACAGACATACATAGATACATACATAGATAGATGAATGGATAGAACAGTGGATGGGAGGATGAATAGATGGATGAAGTCATGAATGTATCTAGTTGCGACCCCTGAGATGCGATTTGTGTGCTACACTGTGTGGAAAAAAACCAACAAACAATAACACAGTGTATTCAGAGAGACATAATACATAAATACTACATATTAACTAAATCAAGACTAAATACAGAATACAATACTCTCAAACAAAAGCATTTGCATTTAGTGATTTATGTAAACAACAGTAAAAATGAAGAGCTTTTATAGATAGATACTGTCCAATTAATGTATTACTATGTACTGATTACATTTTCAATCCAGTATCTGTTGGTTTTTATGGTGTGGTAACCTGCACTGCATTATAAATTAGTGTTTTTAGTATTGTGCAGCTTTTGTTGCTGTGTTAGGTTCAACATATAATTTTACTGCAACTCCATACCTGGGGGTTTAGATATGTGTCTAAAATGCATTCAAAAGCAGGAGGAAAGTAGACAGAAAGACAACAAGAAACTGGTTTATTTATGTGTGTGTGTGTGAATGCATTTCCATACATAGTGGCTTACATGTGAGTCCAAAAAGCAGGAATGCATGTGTGTGTATGCAGCAGAAAGCAGCTATGCATCTTTTCAGTTTGTGATTTGAATAAACCTGAATGGAAAGTCACCCAGAAGCCTGCTCTTCATCCCAGAAAGCAAACAGCATTTCTCTCTCTCATTCCAACCACATACAACACAATCTGAATCAATCTGATCCTCTGGAGCCTGGAGTGACTCAGCTGAATAAATGCAAACAGTTTTATTCCCTGAGTGCATGGATAGAAAATCTTAGAAATATTTTGCAATATCACATATACACATATCTGTCAATGCCAATACTGGTACATACACATGTATAAAGTGACATAATAATGATTATTTATTATGATTTATAACAACAACAATAATAACAGTGATAAAACCCAAGGTCACATTATAAATTCAACAGACATACAAGAAAACAAGTGAATAGTAGATCAAACACACACACACACACACATTCCCTCTCTCTCCCTCTCTCCTCTTTCTCAGTTAGCTACACAGACGGTGGCGAGCAAACGCGCTCACGCACACGTGCGCGCACACACAAACACTCAAACACAAACAGTTCCTCTGCTGGTGAGAGAAAGTTTCTCAATCTGAAGGAGATTTTCATAGAACATGCATCACAGATCAATTTACTATTTACATAATAAAATGCTGACATTTTAATGCAATATCCCAACTTTCTAAACATTCTACTCTTTTAGAATAATGTTACAATGACTATATAATCAAACATGGTCTGTAATACTAAAATATCAGTCTGATGTCGCATAGTTTTTCAGCATGATATCATCATGCATCACTAAAGGTTTGCTTGGCCCTGCATAGTGTCTGAAGTTTGCTTCTATAGTTTTACACAACTATTCAATGCCAGTGCAGTTCTTTCTGTTGTCAATTTGACTGATCTTCCTTAGTCCTCCAATCACTGCTTTAGTTTCCATCATCACTGCAATCAAGCTTTCAGTTCAAGTATTAGATTGTCTTGATAATTTTCTGCTTTAAGAAAACCTGTATTCTTCAAATGCCCTTTACTAAGCTAGCTGCTAGACTTGTAGGTGATTTGATCCAAAACTAGTAGGTGATTTGGTCCAAAGTTTGTGTATATTTATGTAAATGAATTGCATTTACATTTTCGTTCTAAGTTCAAGTCTGCACTGACTTTGTCTTATGGGAGAAATGTAAAGAACATTGCTTTACATCAAATCAAAATGATACTAAAATATCTGCTCCTCTGCTTCTTACACAAAAGCGGTACAGATTTGAAATTTTACAATCTTTTTCCACAGAATGGTGTATGTGTGCACCCTGTTGTGGGCTGGTGTCCCGTCCAGGGTGAGTCTCTGCCTCGCGCCTGTAGACCCCAGGCTCTGGGTACCTGCGACCCTTGTGAGGAGTAAGCAGTTACAGGAAATGGATGAATGAATGCTGTTTCCTCAGATTTGTGCTATGTTTTAATTAGCTACTTGAGTTATGGCTTACGGCAAGTACACGCTTACAGACGTTACAAAAAGCTGGATGTCCTTGACCTTTTGACATATTGTGAGAAAAGGCACCGCTGAGCAATGAGTGTTTTTTTTTTGGCTGAGTCACTCCAGACTGTGGAGGCACAGATCGTTTCAGATTGTTTCGGATGTGACTAAAACGCTTAAAACAGATTTGGTTCGCTGTTAGGAACAGAGAGCAGGTTATTCTGGGGGATTTTCTATCTAGATAAAACATGAGAAGTGTTTCAAGTCATATACACCATGAGGGACCATGGAGCGTGTTTTCTGTTGTAATGATTCTACTGCATGATCTCTATAACCCAGCACATCATTCTCCAGGAACACTGATTATTAACCAGGTACAAATGTACAAGCGACATACATGTTTGGTTTTTTTTTTTTTATGGCAAGCAAACCAAACTTCTAACAAGAGGCTGTGATCACAACTGACACCTCCCACCCTCATGCGGCATTACATTTTATTTAATCGTTTCAGGTCTGCATTATGGCCTTTGTGCATCTGTAAATATCAATAAACACTCCTGTACTCAAAGACATATTAGACTATAAACAACATCAATAAACATTCATATGAAGAAGGATACTACATATTGGACTATAAACAACTTCAGCAAACCCCTCTATACACCAGAGTAAGTGATGCTTACACATGTATAAAAACTGCCCGCATACACACACACACACACACACACACACACACACACATACACAGAAACACTTCATGTCATCACCTCATAGGAACATTATTGTCTCAGCTATCTTTGATGTGTTTGTTAGCTTGAAGAGTTCTCTCTGAGTGTGTGTGTGTGTGTGTGTGTGTGTGTGTGAGTGTGAGTGTGTGTGTGTGTGTGTGTGGTTATGCAATGCCGTTCACTGTGAAGAAAGGCCAGAAAAGCCCTGTCACTCACACGCCTCCACACGGCCATCATGGCAGCAGTTGTATTATGTTCATTAGGCAAATTAGGTAACAATAAAATCAGATAATGTCCATTAACCATGAAAGGGGGTGTTCCCATCAAATTATTCTTTCATAGCCCTGTGGATAACATGATTTATTAAAACACAGAGTGAGTTTAACCGACAGCAGGCCAGATAGTAGTCCAGGACAAATTGTGCAAAAACAAATTATTGTGAAGTTATGCAATGTTTTCTTTTTTTCTTTCCTTTTTTTACAAAGGTACTTAAAAAGCTAATTAGAACTAAATCCTTAATTTTCTGTTCATCTTTGATACTGCGTTTAATTAGCAGATTTCTTTGTAAAAAAAAATTATTATTATTAGTAGTAGTAGTAATTTAATGAATTAATGAATTGTATTTAATTCAGTGTAATGCAGTGATCATCAGAATCAATACTCAGCTCTCACATTTACATACAGGGATGTTTTTAGTCACAGTCAGTTTTACTGTGTGTCATGTGCTGACGTGTGTGTGTTAACTCTCCTGAGACTGTGTGTGTGATCGGTTAGACACAGCCAGTCTGTCCAGTGATAGACTGCATTATCTAACACTGTATGAGAGAGGGACAGACAGACAGAGGGAGAGAGAGAGAGAGAGAGAAGATGAACTGCTTTCCTGGATTTTGTGCCAGAGAATGTCCCATGCTGAACATTCACTGAGTCATACACACTCAGAGCGATCTGTCCACAGAGGACATTTTTCCAGTCTTAAAGTGATAGTTCTGCTAAATGTGCCTAATATTATTTGCATGAATCCCCCTTCTTCTTTTACTTTAACATTTGCTTTTCTTAGTTGTAAGGCTAAAGTAATGGAAGCTAATACTCCGCAACTTCAGTAATATTCATTTTTTAAAATATTTATTTGTGTGGTTAGCCTATTACCAAGCAGAGAACAAAACCTTGTACTTGTACATCAAATGATCCACACACACACATAGGGCTGCACAGGCCCACAAATTGTGTGTATAACCCTCAGGAAAGTGAAGGAGATGAGGAAACAGGATGCAAGTGCGCATCTGCGATTTTGTATGGCCTAGAATAAAAAAAGCAGAGATCCACAGGAACGATGAAAATAAATTTGACAGCGCACAGAAACTGAGCATCCAAGTAATGCAGAAATGGGAAAAAATGCCCAAAAAAGGAGTTGATGGAACAGATAGTGTAATCCCTAATAAATATAATCTTTACTGTAATAATTGTATAGCCTTTTCTGTGTATTTGAACAGTGCTTTTTGCTGGTTTCATCATAGTAATTTTTACTGTCCCACCCCTAGTGTCCAGCAAAACTTCCCACTGTTGTCCTTCATGAAATGAAATGATACACAGTCTCCTGGGTCTAACAGTGTTCAGAGTGTTCGGCCTATTTTCCTTATTCTGTGTGAGCGTGTGTGTATGTGTGTGTGTGTGTGTTTAATCAGGCTTCATGCATTAAACTCTCGGTGGGGCAGATGGCGAGGAGTTTTGACCCACTTTGATGGATTCTAGACCGATTAAAGGGATGAAAGAGATTTCCAAAGCAAGGGGAACCTCACTGTATGTGTGTCTATATGTGTTTGTTTGTGCATGTGTGTGTCCTTAGGCCTATATGAATGGATGTGTGAGTGGGTGTGCCTTCATACATTTGGTTTTAGGTGTGTGTGTGTGTGTGTGTGTGTGTGTGTGTGTGTGTGTGTGTGTGTAAGAGAGTGTGTGGGTGTGGCTCTTTCTGGGGACTAAATGCCCTCATAAAACATGAAAGTCCCCAAAAAATGGGGTCCCCACAAGGAAACATGCATTTCTAGTACACATGCAACTTCATTTGAAACATTTAGGGGTGTACGTGCATTTGTGTTTTGTGCATGTTTTGCTCTGGAACTATAAGGCTTATGTAGCAAACAGGTAATATAATATAATATAAGCTTATCGTGCTAACTTGCATTGTGGAGACTGCATGATTAAATTATTACAAACTCACCTCCAACCATAGTGTTGTTTATGTGGTTTCTGACACTGTTGTCTATAACAGTGTCAGAAGCCACATAAACAGCTAGAATTTAGAATGTACAGTGGTCTGAAAACAACATAGAGTTTTTAAATGGTTGGGTTAACTTGATATATTACAAAATGCAGGATTTCAGCTCTCCAACAACAGGGAGGGTTTTGTTATTTAGCTGGTGAGTTGAATGGAGTGTGCTGGATGCAGGGGTCAAAACTGTCGGTTTAAAGGTGATGGTACTCCTCCTACGGTCAGCTCACAAAATCATACTTAACCTTTCTGAACCAAACAACCTGCTGGCAAACCATTCTGAGAAATTGGTAGTGACCTCTTTCACTCTTTTAAACATGGAACTGGAAGAGTGACAATACATTTATGTCTGTGTTGGCCAGAGTAAAACTCATTAGAGAGTCAAATCTACATTATTTCTAGCACTGTATAAAATATTCAAAAAGCTGGAGTGCAGTTTGGCTCAGCCAGTGCTTTCCATTGTTTTGTTTTGTAAACGGTTGTTGTGTATCTGCTGTATTTGTCAGTTTATATGTCTGATTATATATAACAGTAGTACTGAGAAATCACACAATTAACAGGTGAAATGGCAGAAATAGCCATATTTTTCTGTTTGCCTTAAAAGGTTAACAAAAGTACCTGGTATGTTTTTCTAAATATGTGTGTGTGTGTGTGTGTGTGTGTTTATTAATATGTAAAATAATCTCCCCTCCAAAAAAGGAGGAAAGCCATGACGAATAGTCCTCATCATTAAACTGCAGTCTGAGGTCTGATGATCTTTATTGATGAGCCAGAGAGTGAGAGAGTGTGTGTGTGTGAGAGAGAGAGAGACAGAGAAAAAGAAGAAAAATACAGAATGTGAACAAGCTTTCACTCTCTTTCTGTTCTCATTCTTTTGCTCTTCTCTCTCTCTCTCATTTTCTCACTCCCTCTCCCCAACCCCCCTGCCTCTCTCTGCGTGTGGCTTCTCCTCCTGCTCACTCTCCTTTCCCCATGTTAGTGTAGTTGTAGAGTTTCCTTAACCAGCAGTGCCGCAGCAGGACGTCCTGTGTGTATCTCATACAGGTGAAAAGATAAACATATTTTCTAGTTTAGAAACAAAGTTTGATTTTTACTATTTTATGTGTTAAAAATGCTCTCCAAGACATTTTTCTCAAGGCCTCGCACTCCACCCTCTACTAAAATTTACCAAAAATTCACATCCCCACAGAATGTATTATTAGTTTTTCAGAATCCATTGGAAGGTGTTGCAACCCAGGATTTCTCAGTTTTGCTGAATAAACTAAATTATGTTTTTCTGTAAATTTCTTTAACAAACATAAACATAACACAAAATGACTGTAAATACAAGGACTGCAGAAGAGGATCACAATCAGCATCAGGTGACTGTGTAATATTTGTGACAGGCCAATGTTGCTATATTTAAAAATGGAAATAAAATATAGTGTAATATGGAAGTTATCTCGATACCATGGATACCATCTTCTTACCCTGGACATCACACCTACAATTTTCTGCTTGGCTATGATAATGATAAGCATCAGAGACATTCTTTAAGATCTCTCTCTCTCTCTCTCTCTCTCTCTCTCTCTCTCTCTCTATAATTTCACCCACTCACCCTCTCTCTCTCTCTCACACACTCTTTCTTTCTGATCATCTATCTTTCTTTCTCTATCTCAGTGTTTCACATGTCATAACTCCTCCGCGGCTATTTGCTTTAATCCCTCCTGTCCTTGGTTGGATGGCATTTCACACACACACACAATACAAACACATCAGATGTGTTCTCATGCCATTTCAGCGGTGAAGCACTAAACAGTGAAGAAATGTGGTCTGAAAAGCATGCAGCATAAAATTCATTACTCCTCTAGTCAGCTGTAACGGATGCTGCAGCAGTGGAATAAATATGTTGATTTTTTTTAGTTAACATGGATGCTAAAGTCATATACAGTATAACTTGAAGATAACCATCTTTACACATGCGATTCAGTTCAGTCTTTCAGTTTTCCATTGTTGTTGTATTGAACATTGAACCTTTGATTTGCCAGCTCCTGTCTGTCATCATACAATAAATGCAGCTTTAGGAGGTGGTGTCCACTGTCCTGGTGTCTTGTGGCAGCCTGCACCTCTTTTATCACAGATATCTTTGGTCATTAGGCAGTTTTTGCCAAAGCCTTCCTCTAGCCAAGGCATTTATCCTGTATATGAATAATGCATATGCAGTAAAACTCAGCATTGCCCTGTCTCCTTGTTTTACAAGATGTATATTGGTGAGTAGCAGGCTCATAAAGTGTTTCAAATCTACTGCATTTATATGGCCATTAAATCGGCGCTCTGTCAGAGAGCAACCTGTTAACACACTGGGGGAAAGAAGCTTGTTTATCAACACTCAGCTGCCACAGTGTGATTAATACCAGGTCAAGAGAGGCTTCACTGCCCAGAATTCAGCTTTTTGTCTGCCAGGATTTCTTGCCATGCCCTATATAAGTGTGCTGAAGGTCTGCTAAGCATATTGAAGCTATAAGGGAGACAAGTAAAAGCTCTGGCTGGTATGCTACCTAGAGGTGTGTGAATTGTGTAACATGGTACTCTGTATTATGTGCAGTTTCAGCTAAAGGTCTGTACACATCTACTCGTTTTAATAGATACATTTAAGCAATAGAGCATGAGTTCAATCCCCATAGGTCATAACAGCCATTGTGATATTTGTGGCAATGCACAAACTTCAAGTGTTCATTTCTGCAAAATAAAGGAAAAAGTAAAGGAAAGAAGCCCCAGATTTTGTATCAAATGTACATTACAGGTCCACTCAGTTTTACCAGATTTTCCTGATTACGTTTTTGTTCAGTCAGTTTCCAGAAATCTCACAGCGATTTTTTTTGTTAACAATATCTAGGTTTTCAACTACCAAATGAATAGCTTACCAAATAGGGAATAGGGACCAAAAGTTGGAACTCTTCTTCACAATCTGACCAAATGGGCTGCAAAGTAAAATGTAATTTTAAAAATGTTATTTTCTGTTTTGTGTGAGCTAAAGTATAAAATTACTGACAGTTAGCTGCAGTGATTTGGCCACCACCACCTAGGCCATCACCACCACCACCATATTTATATAAATACACCACAGTGGCTAAGGAAAGAAAAATCTCTGCTTTTCATTTATTATTTAAAATAAGCTTAAATAAAGATGTTCATTTCTGTGTGTTTTAGCAAGAAAGTCAATAATTAAGACTTCACAGTTTAACTGTTACACATTAGCTGGAGTGGTGTTTGTGATCCAGAATTAGCTCATGTGACTAAATGCAATGTTTTCATGTAAAACTGTTACTGCTGTTACTGTTACTGTAAAGCTGTTACTGCAGAAAAGGCAAAATTCCCTAACTCCCTAAGACTTTTTTCTACATAGTTAAGATAAAATTTACAATACAGTTTTCCAGCATTGTGCCAACTTTGTAACGCCATCGGCAAAAAAAAAATTTGGTTGAGTGCGTAGCCACGGATGCATCGCTGCTTTCACATCATCACCACATGAAAACCTTCTTAAAGCTTCTTTGAGCAGTCTAGTAGTGTCACGAGCCGGGCCGCAAAGCCCGGGCTCGGAGCTACCTGGAAGGCGACAGGAACACGCAGGCAGGCAGGGATCCATCTATGGGTCTTTATTAATCCAAGCAAAACGAAACGAAAACAACTTGTACATCAGGCGATGGGCTCATGGTGACTAACACCATGAGCCGAACATAAATACAGCCCATAATCAGGCACTGAACCAGAACAGATGCAAACAAAAAACACGTGACACACAACAAAGGAAAACCTATCAAAATAAAAGACCAGATAAAGAAACCAAAAACAGAACAAAAAAGCAGCGGCATGACTACGGCCGCTGGCCAGACCATGACATGGAGTGATGAAAATCTCGAGGCATTTTATTGATTTAGTTTCCTGCCTGGATTTTTTTAGTAGTTTTGTAACTGAGTTACTTTGTAATATTCCAAAGACACCCTGACATCTGACCATAGTCGTCCAAAAGTTTGGGGAGAGTTTTACCTGGATTCTGCAGGTAGACTATAATAACTTCTACAAAAAGTCCAATTTTATGATTTCCTTTTGCTATATTGATTCCTTCCAGCTCTTCATTTTGTCTGATGGCTTTGGCCAGAGGCTCTATATATATTGCAAACAGTGTAGGTTATGGCAGCAGCCCTGAACGAGAAGCTCTGCGGAATTGACAAATGCCCATTGACCTTAAATCTAGTGGATGGGTTATTATAAAGAGATTGTATACATTTAATAAAATTATCATAATATTACGGGGCCCAAGAGTGGTACCACAGTAATAAAGATAATGTTCCTGGAAAGAGGTTAATAAAACAAGGAGATGACACAGGCTGCTACTTTTCAGTACATCCAAAGTGCATCTGAGGGCTGAGGGCGGAGGTCCGTCCCCATAGCAACCAGGATGCAACTGCCTCACCCGTGTCTCACATTTATGTTCCTACTAGGCAGTAGGCCATTCTTAAAGTGATAATATTTAGAAAAATATTAATGAAAATACCAAACAGAAGTCATAATACACCTTCAGACCTGTGGTCACCTATTTTGGGTGTGCCACAATTAAAACCCATCCGCTCTAAAACTCCATCTAGAAAAACCCAAAAGACCCTGTCAAATGCTTTCTCTGCATCAAAAATGACCAGAACTGCACTTAAACATCCGTCAAACATTGAATTGAATTGTTCCTTGATCTCCTTTATCTGGTTTGTCAGTTCTGCATCTGTGTGTGTTTGTTGATTTGTTGTTTTTTATGTGCATTTGTTGTCTTTCTCTAATTCATGATATTTTGTCCTCCTTATCTTCTTGTTTTGTTTGTTTTTTTTTACATTAGTCTCTGTTTCACTATTGCTTTAACTCTGTCCCACTCTGTCTACTTGGCCATCATTATCATCTCTAACACAGTCTATAATTTGTTCCCTAATCTCATTCACCGCCGTTCCATTATTCAAGACACTGATATTTAGTCCCCACAGTGTATTCTTTGGTCTGTTATTAAGAAAATTATATTATGATCTGAAGTATCAGATGTTTCTATTGAGCACTCCCTCACCCGGCATCTATCAATCGTGCTCAGCAGAAGAAATCTATTCTAGAGTCTACTTTATATATACTGTGGGAGAATAGTGAGTAAAGTCTTTATCTTGCATATGTTAGTCCATCCACACATCACAGAGACCGGTCTCCTTAATAAACCTGTTAAGATCTTTTGATCTTAGGGAGTTACGTCTTTTTGATTTCAATGTATCTAAAGCGTATTTCAGGAGTGCATTCCAATTCCCTCCACAATCTAGAAGTCCTTCACTTTCTGAAATTAAAATTAAGGAATTTTTGTTCACTCTCTGGTGGGACACATATTTCAGATAATGTTTTCATTCAGCAAATGAAAACATGATCAGCCCAGCAGGCACAACACTTGGTGAAGTGGTGGATCCACCAATTTTCACCTGATATCCACGTAGATTCCATGTGATTTTAGGCACGTGGAAAACCTGATCTAAATTAACGCGGAACCCATGTGGAGGTGTGGATCTCATTATCAGTCTTTGCCAACTGAACGTGGACTTCTTGTGGAAAACAAGAAACCATTCTAGTACTCATCCTATTGATGGTTGATTGATAAATAATCTCAATTCAAATAGGAATGCATATTTTTGTATGCTTTTACATAAATGTGACAATCATGAATTAACATTAAATCATCTAAATTGTCCAAAGCCCTGGTGCACACTGATGGAATAAAGCAAACTGTTTATAAGTATTAACTCAGAAATGCATATTCTATTCCTTTCTTGTTTATTTAGGTATAACTATAGAATATTTACCATTTCAGTTGCGCATGCAGTCCTTATTGTAAATCTGTGATGAGAATCAGAGAACAGAGAATTAGAGAATTCATAAATAATCACCCATTTTTGTGTGTTTTTTGATTGTATAACTTAAGTCAGTAATTGGTCTTAAAAGCCAAAAAGACTAGAACATATTCCCCCTTTTACAAAATATATTAATATCTGTAATATCTAGTTTTAAACTTTTTGTATTTTTAGACACTGTGCTAGTACAAACAATGCAGATAGGCTTTACTTGCCCTATTTTGCACTGGACAGCTTAATGGCAACCAGTAAGGGCACCACGTGGATTTTCACCTGATATCCATGTAGATTTCACGTGATTTTAGCAATAAAATACATACAGTATAATACAATACTTTGTTCTACATATTCAACACTAATTTGGTTCAATTATTTCCATTTGCAATTTATTTTTTCAACACTGTTTATAAGTTTATTTTAATTGATCGAGCCACCATTAACAAGCAGGAGACTGCTGGGGGCGGGGCCTATACATTTCTTTGGGGGAAACTTAAAGGCACTGCTGCCCACCATGTTCAGTGGTTTGATTTAAATATTAATATTTGCTGTCTTCTGTGCAGATGATTGAATTTTTGTGATCTATTGGCGGACAATAGTGTTTTGAAAGGGTTTCAGGTGACTAAAAATAATTTAAAGCAAGAAAACTTCGATTTGACGTCACCCAAATTTTATGTGTTTTTTCCGGTTTTAACGTACACCAACGGCATCCCTGAAAGCCGTCTTTTGCGCTGGTTTCTTGTGTCTGCTGTTAGTCGTCTCCTGAGCCAATTTCCAGTTTTTTCAATGTGAGTAATGCTTTCGTCTATGTGTTAAACAGTCCTTTACTCATAAAATGATCCTTTTTAAATAATTGTTATAATGCAGCGGTCACTACATCCCTGAAAGCTAACGCGCGTTTTCCCTCTGTTTAAGTGGCCGAGGACAAGCTTAACCCCTGTTTTACACTGGATTTGTCTCGCCGCCAATAAAGTCAATGCATCAGTTTACACCAGATTTGACGGCTACGGATCAAGAACGTAACACAGAGCGCATGCGCCAACTCCAGGTGACCCCTTCACAACATGGACGATGAGAAGTTAATTTTGGAGGTGTAGAAACGCGAAATTTTATAGGACCCCAGACATCCTTTTTACAAGGATAATAGTAGAAAGGAGAATGTGTGGCGTGAAACTGCATTAGTTTTGGGAATTGACGGTAAGTTGAATCTTCTAATTAACTATGTAAATACTTGATGTTTAAAGAAAGTAACCTATACAGTGAAGTACTTATAAACTCCTAATAAAGTGTTCCGTAACCTACATGGGAGTGAGACATTATTGTATCCATAGAAAAAGGGATAAATAGTATGGGAATCATAATGATCTCTTATTGTATTGTTACATCTCGCTTGGATTTTTAAGTTGGAGTTTAAGTTTGAGTTTAAATTATGTATCATATTTATGTATCACCTTTTTTCACTTGGGATGTATTTGTCCTTGAGATGTATTATGAGCATATTTGAAAATGGCACTTATCATATTATGGAGTATCCATGTATGCTGCTCAAAGAGCCTACAATCTATTGTGAGGGAAATTGTAATCAGTACTGTATGTTTAGGCTCCATAGAGTGATGACTTTCTTTGTACAAATGCAGGTGAAAGGTTACAACAATACAAAGCATTATTGAACAAAAAAAGTGTAAATCATTAATATCGTTTTATTTGTGGGAATTTTTTTATTTATCAGACAAAAGTTTTTTTTCTCTATTTTCATAAACGTTAAACATGACCTTTTCACAACAATAATTTGTTGGGCGCATAATCATTTGTTAGCTTTTAACAATGCTAAAAGTGAAAAGGTGTGTGTGGGGACGGTACCTTGCTCAGGGTACCTCAGCGGTGCCTAGCGGTCGTGGGGATCAAACCCAGACTTTCTGGTCACAGGGTGGATGCCTTAACCACTAGGCCACCAGCTGCCAGTACTACCAGTACTGACTTCCAGAAAGTGGTGGTGCTTGTGTAGTCACATGTTTTCCATCTACTGCTCCCAGGCAATTAGGGACATTCCATTTTTCCCAAAAGCTTTGTGCCACCTCTTTCCATGTGTCCTCTGTTGGTGTAGGTAGGAGCCTATCCATCATGACCTTTTCAATGGCTGCACACACCATGTGGACAGAGTTTTAAACTATTGCATTCCCTAGACCAGTTGCCCCCAACCCCCGGGCCGCGGGATGTTGCCCGTGTTCTGTTGTCGGCTCGTTCTTATGAAAATGCTGTTAATAAAGCTGCGAGAACACATTGGACGTACGTTTATTATTATATTTTAAAGATACCCCATTATTATATTTTTAAAATATCCCCATTTTTATGAGTATCATTTATTTGTATAATATACGTATATTTATCTGCCACTCCTAAAAGGCCGGGCCGTAAAAATAGTATCTGATATTAAACCGGTCGAAATAAAGGTTGGGGACCACTGCCCTAGATGATAGCTGAAAGCTAGGCCTCTCGGTGAGTCCCCCGGGGGCCAGTACCTGTAGGAAGAAACAACCAAAGATATGTTACACGTAAATGTATTGTATTCATCTGTGTCTCTTATTTGTTTCAGTTGATATTTGCAAGTCACGATGGCGGTCACTCAGAGATGGATTTGATAAGCACGAAAAGAAAACATTGCCAAGTAGATCAGCTGGTGCCACTGAAAAGGAGTGGAAGTATGCAGAAATAATGTCCTTCCTTTTGCCCCACCTCCAGCAAAGAAGGTCTGTATGATATCATTTGTATTGTATTGTTTTGTATAACCATATTGTATAATTTAATATACTTTCTAATAGTGGAAATAGATTCTAAATATACATGATTGAGTTATGTAATAGCTCGAATTATCACTGCTTTCTTTTTCTGTTTGCTGTTGTTTGTGTTATACAGTTCAAAAAGCAACTTGGCCAAACCAGTTGTAGCGGATGATGAACGGGACAGGTCGGGTACCCCATTACCGCTGTATGGATCTGATGAACGATCCAGTACCCCTGTCTTTTCACAACCAGATATGACCACATTTACATCTCCTGACCTCTCATCGTCTACTGTCTCTGGGGAGATGGAAGGGCCCTCTAGGTCCCATAGCCCCAGAGAATGCATGTCCACAGCAGTAGTAGCACAATATACTGCAAGGCACAAGCAGAGAAGCCAAAGATCAAAGGCCATAAACATTGGAGATCGACTGATTTCTCTGCTAGAAGAGCCAGTTCCAAAACCACATTTGCCGAACGAAGAGCTAGATGAATCATACCATTTTGCACTAAGCCTTGTTCCATTGCTAAACAGGCAGAACAGAGAGAAGAGACAACAAACAAAAATGTGCACTTTAAACATGTTCTACAACCTAGTAAAAGAACAAACACTACCTCCCCTCACTAGCCCAGGGCACATTAGTGAGGCCCCCAGACCACAAACAGTCATAAAACCAATAGGGCAATTCACTGAAATGCAGTCCTCAACCTGTGAGCCACAATGTTAGGACCCAGACACTGGGGGGTCTTACTACACAGATATGTAGTCTGACTGTGAAGAACTGCTGTTGTGAAATGTAAGAGTTGGAATATGCATCTTTTTGTTTTTAAAAAAAGACTTTGTTTATAATATTTCTCTGAGTTGACAACATTTTGTTGTCTAATTGTCTAACGTTCACTGGACATAAACAATGTTTTGTTTAATTCTTGGGTTTGGTACTTTAAAAGGTTGTACAGTGACTTAGACGTTTTTTAAAGAAAAGTTTTGTAATGGTCAGTGTGTTTCAGTGTTTAATGGAATTGATAATATTATAAATAAAATGTTTTTGAGGATTATGTTGACAGATTTATTGTGTATGGAATTTGCAGCTCACCTCAGTCCAACAGCCCGTCTCTGCTTGGGTTCTGGGGCTGCTCTGTAATTTGTCGATTGTCTGGTCAGTTCAGGGCCAATAAGAGACAAGAGTAGTAGTTCGTCTACTCTGCGGTCCTCCGAAAATACTGATAATGTTGTTGGCTGTCCGGCATCAGTTCTGCCACAAGATGATGAAAATTTCCTTGCTGTCTCTATCGCTGGTTGAGGGGATAAACCCAAGACCATGTCCTTCTTCCACCCCTCCTCTGTAGTAGTTCAAAAAGGCCTCTGCTGAGAGGCACTGTGGTTAAAAACAATAAGTAAATGTATAATAAATGTACTTTATAATTATAAAATCATATATATGACCCACATATTGTTGACCAGGGTATTTAAACAGAATTCATTTAAACATGTCTGTCAGAGTGCTCACCACGAGGCCAGCACTCTGAACTCCCTCGTGGGATGCAGGAACGGGCAGACAGCCGGGAATCCATGCAAACGTGTTTATTGATACAAAGCAAAAAGCAAGAGAACTTAAACAGGCACAATGGCCTCCAGGAATCAGGAATAAAACAGACAGGATACAGGTAGGGGAAAATGAGGCGATGAGGTGATGGAGACATGAGGAGGGTTAGCAGACACGGAACTTAAGTACACAGACTGGACTGGGGGAAACACGAGGCACCTGGGGACACAAACAGAAAACCGGTGAGGGCAGACACACGTGACAGGCAGAACACAGGAACACATATCAAAACAAAAATCCCAAAACCCTACAAAGACCCAGAGAACAGACAGGACAGAACAAGCACAAAACCAAAGGAACGGAAAACGGTAGCCCTAATGGCCCTTGACCGTTGTTTGTTTGTATTGTTGTGTTGTTTTCTTTATTACAACACAATAAAGTATGACTAACAGAACATTAAACACAGCAATGCAACACAATGCTAAACACATTAAACAACAAGGACAAACAACAAGGACAAAATTAACTAGGAAGCCTACTAATGATGTTTGTAGTGCGCAGAAATCAGCAACACAAATGCCGTTGGTTTACCCACGGTGGTTATCGCGTTATCCCGCGCGATTTTACAATCCTCCCATGATCATGTATTCTCGCAAACCAGCAGCGCGCCGGTGCGAATTGGCGCATGGCCTCGAACGGAATGGAAATGCTGCAGACACGCATCCAGTGTAAAATTGGTAAAACCGGTAAGGCTATCGTGCTCTGCGTGACTTGAGCTTTTTCTCATGTGAGTAATTCACATTTTGGCATTTTTCAAGCCTTTTTCTTAAAGAATTTTATAATTTTAAATTTCAGCTAAAAATATCACTTATTGTAAATTAATTAAATGACTAATATACAAGTGAATATTACATTTTCAGAGTAATTTATATATAAATTTCACAGTGTCATGAAAGATGGATTACAATAGGACTTGGAAGCGCCGTCATGCAGAAGTAAGTTCCGAAAGTGATAGTGATTTCCAAACAGTGCACAGAGACCCCAGTGGATCGCAGATGCATTCTGATGGACCCTCTGAGTCTCTATCACGCAGGGATTTGGCAGAATGTGTGTATTTTTCATCAAAGGATTCTGAATTAGAAGAGAATAGACACAACAATCCACATGAAACATTTTACTTTAGTAAGGAGTGGAGAGAAAGGGCATGCAAAAATAAGTTATCCAGATCTGCCACTGGTGAAATGTTAACAACTTTCAAAGAGCAGGTCATCAGCTTCCAAAGGACCCACACACATTTCTGTCAACACCACGGACTGTAACTGTTCAGGAGAAGTGTGGAGGATATTACTCCTATTTTGGCCTAGGGTTTTCCATAGAGGAAATAATCCTGCATACCTCCAAGACCATTATTCAGTTGAGTTGCATGTCAATATTGATGGTGTACCTCTCTTCAAGTCAAGAAGTGATCAGTTTTGGAAAATACTGGTGACCTTCAGTACTTTTCGACCTTTTTAAGTAGCAGTTTTTCTAGGGAAATCAAAACCTAATGATTTCCTTGAAGATTTTTTTAGAAGAATACTCCAGATTAAAGGTGTCATGAATGAGGGTGATGTACAAAGTGTTGACTGTGTCAGCCAAATGCTTTATTTGTGATACAACAAGGTCATTTCTGAAGTGCATCAAAGGACATACAGGTTCTCATTTGCGTGAAACATGTGTGGTGAAAGGCTCTTGGAACAAAAGAATCATTTTATACAAAGAACTGATGAAGCTTTTGGCCAGGTTGCATACTGAGATTGCAAAATCGCCACTGATTGATGCTAATATACTTTGCATAAAAGGATTTCCTTTGGACTACACACACTTGGTCGGCCTTGGATTGGAGAGAAGAAGAATTCTGTTTTGGAAAAAAGGCCCTAGATCTTGTAAGTTGTCCAAACAGCTACATGATGCTATTTTTGAGAATTTGAAGGATTTATTACAAAAGCTGCCTTTTGAGTTTGCAAGGCAGCCACGATCATTGGATGAACTGAACAGATGGAAGAGTAGCAGAGAAATTTATGGAGAAAGCTTCATTGTCTACAAAGTACATTTATTAATCCTTTTAGCAGATGATGCAGAAAATCACAGCTGCTCATTGAATGACATACGCGGGTTTCCATTCAAAAAACATTTGCAAAGTATTAAGAAATTGGTTAAGAATTCCCAAAACTCACAGGTGGCAAAGAGGCTAGATAAGGCTGAAGAAGTGTCACGGTGCTGCCAGGATTGTAGCGAAGATGAGAGGACTGACAAAGGTAAGTGTCCATTGTAAAGGGTGTTCTTT
>JBBPDB010101967.1:0-23122 GCA_037974465.1 Brachypetersius altus
GAGAACACATCTGGGTTTGCGATCGAATCCTGTGCGCGTGTGTGTGTGTGTGTGTGTGTGTGTGTGTGTGTGTGTGTGTGATTCTGGGTGAATCTCCTGCTGTAGAGATGAAATGTGTCTGGCTTACATATGGCAAAAGTGAAGAGCCAGAGACCAAATGGAAGAAAAGAAAGGGAAGCTAGCCAGTACGTATACACACACACACACACACACACACACACACACATACACACACACGTACACAAACACACACACACATGCGCACATGCACATACACACACACACACACCCCTACACAAACACACACACACATGCACATACACACACACACACACACACATACACACACGTACACAAACACACATACACATGCACATACACACATACACATGCACATACATACACACACACACACACACAAACACACACACACACACAGTGTTAAAAATGATTTCTTTTTTAGTAATGTATTCTGGTCCGTAGCACGTACAGAACAGTGCATTCTCAGTTGACCAATGCATGAGCCATTTGTCTCTCGATCAGAAACATCTGAAGAGTCAAATTTCTTCATGTTTTATGAGACTGCAGAAAAAAATGAAACGTCTGCTCTCTGTGTCGACGTGGGCTAAAATGAAAGGGCACACGCAGCAGTGGACTATTTTTTAAACACAACAGCCAGAATAGGCTGCTATTACTTCAGCTACATTAACTTCAGCCTAAGACTTAGCAAAACCACAATCCTGCACCAACATCCAAACTATAAGTTAAGTTACATACAAACACCACATATATAGTTTCAGCATCACGCCATACCTTGATTTTTTCTAGCCTGCCAGGAGAAAATCGCCTGGAGGAGAACGCTAATCACAGAACGCTAACCACCTCTGCTAACACCAGCTAACAGGGGCTTGGGCTGGCTAGTATCTTGCTGTATGATGGGGGAGAGGGAGACCATCCCAACAAATCCAATCTTCCAGTGGTCCTCATGGTTACACAGTCACACAGTTCTACCACACAGACATGTATTACATTTACCACAAATTTCAATACATATCCTAATATGAATGCTGTACAAGATGGTAGTGAGACCTGCTATGCTGTCTGGTTTGATGGTTTTGGAGACAGTGGCACCGAGGAAAAAACAGGAAGCAGAGCTGGAAGAGGCAGAGCTGAAAATGTTAAGATTTGTGACAACGATTTTGAAAGAAATCTGATGAACAGGATCAGGAATGACTGAGTGTGT
The DNA here is from genome assembly GCA_037974465.1 of Brachypetersius altus. NCBI lineage: Eukaryota > Metazoa > Chordata > Actinopteri > Characiformes > Alestidae > Brachypetersius > Brachypetersius altus. Next base: position 1,244 of record JBBPDB010101967.1, read on the forward strand.
TGAGAGAAGGATGCTCAGGATGGAGCTGCAGGGAAGAGAAGAAGAGGAAGACCTAGTAGGTTTATGGATGTGGTGAGGGCGGACATGCTGGCAGTTGGCGTGAGACAGGAAGACACAGAGGATAGAAGGAAATGGAGACGGTTGATCAGTCGTGGCAACCTCTAATCGGAAGCAGCCGAAAGTACAAGAAGAAGAGGAAGATCCAAATAAGAATGCTCAATTTGATTACATGTCAAAAAGGCAATACAAAATAATACAAATTATTTTGTTACCCAAATATGAACTTTATTCTATGCTTGTACGCTATTAACTGAGTATTATAAACCCACAGATGCATTTTTTATTGTATATTGTACACAGTAACCTACTGCTGCATTTATTTATGTGCAATATCCACTAAAGTGGTTTCAATAAAAACATATTTTGAAGGGGAAAGGGGGGAAAACCCCTTTCTGATGATGTATTTTGGAAACTAAAAATGTTTTGAGGCAATAACATAAGGACGAGCTGGAATGTTTTTTTCCACTTTATACTGTTTGCAAGCAGTATTTATCATGTCTATCTTCGCATCAGTGGATTTCTTTATCCCCACTGAGGCAGTTGTTTGATGTATTTGCTTAATACATTCTGGGTATTGTGGCGAGAGAACACTAATGAACGAAAACACTAAAAAGATTTTAAAAATGTGAATTCTGTCAAACAGATGAGAATGAATTATGCAACACTGTGCTAAAGAATATTGCATAGTATGACTAATAACATATTAAATATTAGTTTTGCAAGTTGATGTGGTGAGAGGCACATGTGAGATGATTTATGCATGCAGTCTGTGTTTCTTCCATTAGCCTTGTGGCTCCAAGCATGACTTGACCGATTGACTATATTTGTGGAAAAGAGAAACTCTTCACATTTGAAATCTGAATGTAAGCTGGCGCTTTAAAGTGTGTTTCACTCACTTGGGGTGCTTGTCGTACATGATGGGCAGAAACTCATCTACAGGAAGCATTTTGGTGAGTGGTTCTGCGTTGATTAGTTTTTGCGCCCCCTGCAGAGAGATGGCGTAGGACAGGGTCCAGTATGAATAATCAACCAATACCAGGTTTCTCACGTTCTCCACTGGTTCCTCCTTTGAAGGGTTCACCTGCTTCCTGCCCAGGTATCTGAATCACACAAACACACACAAAAAAGCAGGGTGTCAAACACCAGGGCCTGCAGTGCTGCTGTCATTAAGTATGTAAATAAGACATTGCTTCTTGACAAGCCTAATCATTTGCTAAAAAAATGTAGTCTGGCAACGTATCTGACTATATAAAATGAAAATGAGATATTGTTACTCCAGAAACAGAATCAGACAACTACTGATCTGAGGAAATTGCTTAAGCAATGACTGCACAGACACTAAAATAAATAAAATAGAAGTCAGATAAAACTCTCTAGAAAAATACTCTGTATTGAATACACTATAACATAAACTCAAAATTCTGGGGTATAAAATTATAGATAAATGTCTTACTTCTTGAGGATTAAGTAAAACATGCACAGAAATCTATTTGTATATGGAACTTGCATAACCATCTAAGAAAATATATCTTAAATATATTTTAAATAAAAATATATATTTAGTTTAGTTTAGGCAAATGTGTGTGTGTGTGTGTATTTGGATGTGTGTGTGTATAGGGTGTGTGTGTGCATGTGTATTTCTTTACCACCAACAAAATGTTTCACTGCCACAAATAAAACTGCACTTTTTGTAATTCGTTTCAGGTCACCCTGCCTCTCAGATCCCACAATTACCTGGTGTGACTGTAAAGATATTTTTAAAGTTGTGTATTGTTCAGCTCCTCCTATCTCCATGGTAACAACATGAGAGACAGGTGTCACTCACATGATGTCCCAGTCGAGCTCCGCCAGCTCCACCTCCTCCATCAGCAGCATGAGGCGGCGTTTGAAGTTGCCCTGAAAGCGAACATCGTCCTCGAAGATCAGAGCTTTGTCCAGCTGCATGTCGACCATCTGAGAGGGAAAGAAGCCTTTATCATACCCATAAACCACATTTATACTTCCTAACTCATATAACAATCACAAACCTTGTCTATGATACCATTTTGCAATGTTACAATTGAATATAACCGATAAAAGTATTCAATTAAGCTTGCACTTTTTTTAATGTGTATTTAGTTCTGGTACTATAATAACAGAATTATATCGCTTCATGCTGGTGTGAGTCTGAAGCCCATTAAAAGTAGACTATTAACTAACATCATTACCAGATGGACAAGCAAGACAATGATACATAATAAAAAGCTGTTTGTGCTGAATGTGAAATACAGAATGTGTAAAGTACTGCAGTCTAAAATACAATATACTGTTTAGCTTACATTGGAATACATTCAAATGATTTCCCTGTTTGTTCCTGTCACATTAATCCATACATAGAAGGACACCAAAGATATTTTAAATCTCCCAAGCACTGCAATAACAGTGCAGTCACACAGAGACACCACATGACACAGACAGATTATTCAATAAACTATTTAAGTGAGCAACAGAAAGCATATGCTTTTCGGACGCTGCTTGTTTTTCTAATGGAGATGAAACAGCAGTTACAGACTAAGCTTTACTGCTGTGTGAGACTTTACATACTGTACTGTACAAAAGCTGCCCCTCATTACTTCAGATTTTGCTTCCAAAGATCCAGACTTTCTTGTATTTTTAAGGAACAGTTCTCCAGGCTTCCTGAAGGACTTTCAAATCTCTTAGGGGAATGTTTTTTGTTTGTTTAACCACACAGTGACCACTGTATGAATCTTTCAAGCAGAACAAAGCATATCTAACTTAAGTCCAGTGTACAAACTCGTGCAAATGATTCCAGATGATCAGGTGGTACTGAATGCCGAGTGGCTTGAAGTCCTTTATCTAGGCTCCTTTAGGCAATTTGTTCCAATTTCTTTAATTTAATATACCAAAGATAGGTTTTACAAACATAAAATAGTATTTTTGCACCAACAAGGCGATTCAAAGCGAAAAATGAGGGAAAAAGAAACGAGGGGTGGCTCAATACTTTTGCACAGTACTGTATACATTTGATTTGTATATATAGGCCAAATAAATGTTTCAATCTGCCCTTATGAGTGTTTGTTCCTCTTTAGGTTACGAACCTCTTTCCAGATGTAATAGTGGCTGAGGAAGCAGCCCACCTCTCCCTTGGTCAGTGAGCGTCCAGAGAACGGGTCATTATAACCCGGCAAGATGTCAACACCCAGGATCTTAATATCGCTGCTGTTCAGAGCTCTATACACAAACAAACACACATAAAAACAGGACATTTTGCCTCCTTAAGTCAAATGGGTATAATGTGCGAGGTCACACATTTTGTGATTAATTTCCCAGAGTTGTACCATACCACAGTATCCATGGTAACCCTTCTCACATGAATAACAAACCAACCGACCTGAGAGATATGGATGGAGCTAGTGAGTTATCTGTGGGTGGGTTTAGTTAGTGCCGACCACTTACTGTTTGTATTTACTGTTAAGACTAGGGTCACATGGGACACTTTTGTTGGATTTCTTACGCAATGGGGAATCAGAACAATGCATTTCAGCTATAGTTTCTGAATTCAAAAGAGTAGCTGAACTACACTGGCCAGTGCAAAAATACATTAATATGTAATGTGAATTACCAGAGAGCTGTGGTTCCTAACTCTGGTCCTGAAGCCCCACAGCTCTGTACAGGTTATGTTTCACCTGTACCCAACACACTGGATCCAACAAATTAACAGGTCTTGGTTTAAAGTGGGTGTGTGAGAGCAGGAAAACTCTAAACGTGCAGGGGCAGAGGTAGGGAACCACTTTAGTTCCTTATAAAACCAAGGGTTGCTACTGTGAAAGCCACAACACAATACTGTGTACACTACTTGAAATCTTATTTTAACAATTAAAAATGAAGAACTGACGCTCCGTCCACCGCATCCACCACTTTAGCGTTGATCTCCAGCTCATATAGTGACCACAGCATCCTCTCCCTGCGGTCTGCCCGTCTGCGTAGGTTTATCAGGTAAATCTAAGGAACACATACAGACATGCATATCACTTGTTGCACACACATACAAACACATGCTCACCAACTTCCACTCCTAAATGAATCGCAATCTGACCTGTTTTCTGTTTGCTAGCTAGCAATGGATGAATTATTAATGGCTGATATTGGGCCTTGCAATTTATTTCAATTATAAATGGATTTTGAAAAATATACCATATCATCATCTCAATTATTTTAAATATAAACAACATTTGGAACACCATAAGGGCCATTTAGGCATTTCTTGGACTGAGGCCCCTCCCTATCTGGGACTGAGCTCCCTCCCTATCTGGCCCCTCCCAATATTTTGCACACTAGATAGGCTGAGAATCACACATTGTGATAGCAAATATAGTTCTGTATGTTTTCATAAAGTTCCATAATGTTCCAGTGTAAGGCAGACAGTATTTTATAGCACACTAAAGAGCCAGACATGGTTTGTGTGAGTTGAGAGCTGATTTACAGATGTATTTACAGAAAGGATTTGGGTGGCTACTGACTACTATTTTTTGTTAGCAACTAGGACTGCACGATATTAGGACAACATGCGATATGCGATAATGTTGTGGAGTGTTGAGATCACATGCGATAAGTAGGTAAAAACTTAGCCTTTATAGTGTTAATGTTTTTCTGCTTTGGATTTGCGCTAACCAGGCGAATTTTTTTTTACATTTACTTAAACAGAGCATTTAATGGCTCCCATGAAACATTTGAACCATTGAACATTGCTGGAAAAAATCTGAAAATATTTTTTTAAATCATTTTAAATCTTAAATAAATGTAAACATAATTTAAATTATAGTAAGCCAGAAAAGATAGCAAAAGGAACAATCTATAACAGCAGCACAGAAGATGAAGACTGCCCAGTGATTTCTTTGCCCTCCTCTCAGTGGCACTGAGTGAAGAGCTTTGGAAAAACACCATTTATTGCAGCTCAGTCAGTCTTTTGCAATATGTATATTTTTTGTGATATGTATATTGCACATGTTGACATCGCAATGAAGGTAAAGTTGCGATATATTGTGCAGCCCTATTAGCAACATGAGCTCCAGCTAGCTCCAGTTTGAGACTAAAAATGAGCAGGTTTCAAGCAGACTCACCTCATCAAAACCCATCAGGTCTGTCTGCTTTGGAGGAACATGGACGTAGGGGGACACATACATGGGGGGCCCGTCAACTGCAGCAAAGATCAAAATGAAGAGACTTTATTCGTGTATAAATGTGCGATATGTATAAATTGAGTACACAGTAATCCCCCAGTCTGTATGTATAGCTGGACCTTCCTGTGTGCTATAGTGTTTTCTATATAAAAAGCTCCATGCTGCTTTTATTGTTGTATGTGCTGTGATAGTGTCAGACATTCACATCACTATTTTTACAGAGTGATGTCTTACATTCCTGTGAGTAAATGATAGGACTAGGTCACAGACAAGTCGAGTGTCAAGCCAAACTCACTCAAGGCCTCCAAGTAGAGATGGACGAAGTTGATGCGGTCATCCTCCACAGTCTGGTGTGGTTTGGCAGGAACATTAAGGTAGCCATAGCGCTCTTTATTGCACAGATACATCTGCACCTCTGGATGAGCACAGGACATAATTTTCAAAGTCTATTTTACACACAGCAAACTAAAGTACTACTGAGCTTTAGCTAATCATGTTAAGCCTAAAAGCATAGTACATTACATTTCAATATGTTACATTAATTTGGCAGACGGTTTTATCCAAAGAATCTTACAATCGGAGGAAACACTCAAGTTTAGGACAGTGTAAGAGAGTTCTTAGTGCTAAAATCTTTATATAAGAAGTACTGCAAGAAGAGAGAAGAAATGAATAAGCAATAACAGGCCCTATATTCATTATATGAAAAACCCTTTGGGCACTTATACTCTTAACTTCATGCCTTCCTTACGTTTGCTTTTACCTCTGACTTTTCTTGTTGTTTAGGTGTATAACTTAGCTGGCATTAACTTGGCTGAATAGCAGATGTTGATTTAAGTATAGTATTTCAGGTTGAAGAACAGATGTGGACCACTTGAGCACTTACGTACGTCGCTCTGGATAAGAGCGTCTGCTAAATGCCGTAAACATAAATGTAAATGAGAAGAGAGGAGATCTCTCTCTGAATAGATGATATTCAGGAGGTTTTTGAAGAGAAAAGTACACTTTAACACTAACTACTACACTATGAAATTAAAACCAATTGTGATGGCCAGAATACAAACCTGACACTCTGCTGGAGAAGGCAAAGACAATGATATCATCAAAAGGCCATGAGTAGTCTTTGTGCGGAGGATGAAAGGCGAGTTTCTTGGTGCCCTCCTTGCGCAGATCCAACAGCATGGTGGAGTGCACCATTGGAACAGGAAAGCAGCCCGTTCTGTAGCGGTTTCTGGTCGGGAAATATTCTGCTGTGCGCCGATAGTAACCCTAAAACACACCAAAAGGCAAAGCAGACATGCAATAGGCAAACATTCAAAAAACATCTCACTTGACACAAGTCTTGTTGGAGTTGACCTTTTACCGGATAAGATTCTGGAATTTCAATTATTACTAAAAAGATGTCATTTTAATCCAATATGAATCTGCCATTTTATACAGTTTAACAATAATAACTGACAGATCACGGGCAGCGGGTGGCCTAGTGGTTAGGGAGTTGCCCCTGAAATCAGAAGGTTGTGGGTTCGAATCCCAACACTAACATTGTCATCGCCGAGGTACACTTGAACAAGGTACTGTCCCCACACAGTTCTCCACTGGGAATGGGTTAAATACAGAGAAAGAATTTCACACTGTGCACTGTGTTGTGGTGAGTTCCTGTGTGACTATAAAAGGCCACTTTGCTTTAATCAAGTATAAATTCTCAGTGTTTAGCTTTTACAGCCAAACAGCGATGACCGTAGGGTGACTTTAATCCAGTATGAATCTGCAGTGTGTGTCATGTTTAGTATCTGACACTAGCAAACATGGAGCTAATCCAGTATGAGTCATAGTCTTTCGATAGTAGAATACAAAAACCGACAAATTCCTATTAAAAGCAATGGTTTAAAACTGTTTTTTGAAAATGTAAACCACACTATGCCAACCTGGTGCCTTATCACACACATCCCACACACCTAAACACCAACAAAAAATTTGTTTGCTGGACACATACAAACATGCGCACACACATATATATATACATACTAGGGAAGGGTCATGATTTTTTAATATTCAAATAGTTATTAAAATATTAAAATATAATAGTTTTCACCTTGGCTTTGAAGACACTATTACCCCACCTTTGAATACTTGAATTATTTTGCTTAAAATGCCCAGTGTACAGACACACATACACACTGACCTGTGGTGTGATGCCACACCAGTAGTTGGAGTATGCAGACTGAGAGTCCAGCATTGGGGCGATGACAGACTTATTCTCTGCGATGAGGAGGTTCAGGGTGTTCGGGTTGGTCAGGATGTTGTCTGCATCTGCATACTGGAGAAATAAAAACATATAAAGTTACCCAACAACAGACAAATGATGACAGAAAGCTAAAGCTAAAAATAGCAACACAGAACCTGTATAAAGTGCAGGTCAGGATATTTAGAGGAAATATTGTTTCAGGTATCAAAGAACCAGTGAATTCTTCTCATAAGACTCTGGACAGAGAGCACATCATTCTCCCAGAAGGTACCCACAGATGTTTATGGGGCACATTTCACTACACTGTGTACTTGTATAAAGAAGAAGAATCTTAAATAAGGAATCTTGAATCACCAGGACGTAGTCAGCCCAGCGTTTCTTGGCGAAGTTAAGTGCTGCCTGTTTGAGCTTCATGATGTACTCGTAACGGCCATTACTCCAGTGCTTGGGCCCCATCTCACCGGCATAAGACCTACAAAAGGAGATAAAAACCACACTTGTTGCATTTGCTTAGAGACCTCATAAAAAACAATTGCCTTCATCTAGTTGTTTACTTTAAATAAATGTAAAGTTAAAATTTACATTTAATTAATTAATTTTTTTTAACGCCGTTAATCTCATTGGAATCTTGGCGTTAACGGCATTAAACCCCGATCCCCCACCCCCACTCCCCGACAGAGAGACCGAGACAAGTTTAAAACGTGCGCGAGCTGGACAAGTCACTGAAATATCAAGGTGAAATTCATCATAGCTGGCGTAGTATAGACACAGCTCACTCTGTCCGGGGGAGAGACCGAGACAGGTTTAAAACATGCGTGAACCGGACAAGTCACTGAAATATGAAGGTGAAATTCATCATTGCTTGCGTAGCAGTTAACGGTGATATTTTTTTATAGCGCGATAAGAATATCGCGCCATTAACACAGTTAACGGCCCAGCACTAATATATATACAGTAATCCTCCAGTTTTACGCGGATCAGTCACACACAGATTTTTTTTGAGAACCTAACTCCCCACAATCCCCACAATACTGCGGAAACTGCAAATATCTTCCGCCTTTTTGCTTTTTTTGGCAATAAATATGTTTTTCTGGATGTTCTTACACAAGGGGGCCCGTTCACCTCACTGCGGTTGCATATCGGGGGAAGCACTCAGACACTTCAGACTCCACAGTTCAATCTCCAGGAGACCTTTCCAACAAGCCCTCATTTGTATTTTTAGCCTGAGTAGATCAGATTTTATTCTCCAAACCGTTCACCTCGCTGTCTGCGGTTGTGCTTGCCGCCCAGCTCACCTCAGACGGGACACACTCGTGACAGAATGCTGGCATCGCGACCGAAGCCCTGTAGACATCCACCATCCCGCTTCCGATTACTCCCCGGCCTGGTTGAATCTGGCGCCGTGTTACGGAACTTCGTGTCGGCCGGTTCCTTTTGGGGAGCTCGGTCAGACCACTGAGGACAACCTGGAACACGAGGCGGGTAAGCGAGATGGAGAGAAGGTCGAGACGTTAGACATACGTGGGTTCCTCGCAAGTCCCCACCTCAGCCATTCCCTGGGGGAGCCCCCACAACCGTACGGATTCCACTCCGTTAGTTCAGAGGATGAGGAGTATACGTACGGTGGGCAGTGACGCCCGTGAGAGGCATGCCTCTACGGATGGGACAGACATCCGTGGAAGCCACTGGGGGGATACCCTCTGTTTATTTGGAGGACGAGGAGTACACCCGCTTGGGTAGTGAGCGTACGGAGCATTCTCCGGTTAGAGTGGCCCATAATGACATCGCCTCGGTCTCCCTCGCCCCTCCGAAAAGGCGGAGGAACCGGACAAGTAGGACGAAAGACGAGCGAGGGGAGAGGGGCAGCTCTCACACACCGTCTCTCGCACCACCCGTGACAGGTGGAGGCCTCCTTGGATTGAACTAGTTTGTTTAGCACATCCCACAGATCATCTAGGGACTTTGGAGGGTCGCACTCTTTGTCATGTTCCTCTAAACATTCTTGAAGAAGGTTTTCTGCGGGACAGGGTGCATTATCCTGTATCCTCCGCCAGTGGGGAGCACCACTGCCATGAATGGGTGTTTAGGTAGGTGGAACTTGTTAAGGAAACATCCACATGAACCCAAGATTTCCCATCAGAACATTTCTCAGAGCATCACACTGCCTCCCTAACTTGCCTTCTTCCTATAGGGCATCCTGGTGCCGTCTCTTACTCTGGCAGGCAACACAAACTTACCTGACTTGTCCGCATGATGTAACACAAAACATGATTCATCAGAACAGGCCATCTCCTTATGTTCCAGTTCTGATGCTGACATGCCCACTGTAAGTTCTATTAGCAGTGGACAGGGGTCATGAGGGGCACTCTGGCTGGTCTGCAGCTAGAAGCAAGCTGTGATGCACTGTGTGTTCTGACACCCAATAACCAGCATTAACCTTTTCAACAGTTTGTGCTACAGTAGCTCTGGAATTGGACAAGATGGGCTGACCTTTGTTCCCTGTGCACATCAGAGATCATTGGATGCCCATGACCCTGCTGCTGGTTGGTAGGGTCATGGGCACCACACTAGGAACACAGTGCTGTTTCAAAGATGTTCACCAAGCCATCACAATGTGGTTCTTCTCAAAATCACTCAGACCCTAAAACCTGCACCTTTTTCTGTTTTAACACACCAAATCCAAGAACTGACTGTTCACTTGATGCCTAATATATCATACCACTCGTGCCACTGTAATGAGACAAAAAAATCAACACTTAATGTGTAGTTAAAAAACAAAACTACTGTGGATATGTTTGTGTCATCTTTATAGGCAGCAGCACATAAAGGTATATGAATGAGATTATAGAGCAAAGAATGGTTCTAGACATGTATTGTAATGACTGATAGTAAATTATATGGGAAATTTTACCATGACCGTGTTACGCAGCCTAAAATCTACATACATGTTTCTGAGAGTTTCTGACTTGTGTGTGTGTAACAGTGGGCTCATTGTGTCTGCATGGCCTGGTCTTCACTGGGTCAGGCTGCCAGAGCATTCCTCACACCTACACACTATTCCGCTCCATAGACACACTCTCACACTCAACGCCCTCCTGCTCTTGTCCCCTTTGGCCCCATATTCAGCCAGGCAGGCCGTCCACGTCACTCAGGCCCATATCAAGCCCTGACCTGACCCGGTCCAATCCGGCCTCTACAGAACACAGCCGCCATTCACTGCAGCAGATGTGGGTCAGTGTAGGAGAATATGGAAATCCCATTTGCTCCTGAATCCAGGTTATGTTGCTATTTTCCTCTCACTCGCTCTCAATTTATCTCCTTCTGGGTGTTTCTGAACCGGTCCACTGAATTCCCGAATCATCTTCTCGAGACATTTCAGGAAGGTCAGTAGAGGCAATAGAAGATGAACATTATACTTAAGTATTCAGCGACAGCATATTTATATTAAATGAAGAGTTCCACAGCAGGCAGAAGCTGGTTGAAGATGGCATAAATTAAATATGGCCAACTGAACCAGTGACAGAGCCATAGGCACTGATTTTTTTGTGTCTACACACACTGTTTTCACTTAAATCTGTTTAAAGATTTAATTAATTTTTATTTTAACTTATTTTACTGCAGGAATATTCTAATAAAGCTAACAACTGTGTAAGTTATTGCTACTCAGTTAGTGTCATTTCATACATGAAGTGGTGCTCTCCATGATAGTTCCCATTACAGCCACTATTTTTAAAGGAACGGCTCACTTAATTTCGAATTTAAATCTCCCTCTTACCCCAAACTTAGATTATCAGTCAAGATGTCCGCCAAGTTCACGCTCCAAGCTTTACATCTTCCTTTTTTGATGGTTAATTTCTTTGCTTGTAAAATCCTAATTTCTGTCTTTGAGTGAACCTGTCCCCTGAAATGATCTGCATGATCTGCAATCAGTATCGTCATGTGAAATGCTTCATGAAAAACAACAACATTAACAACAAATGAACAGCACAAACATAGCTCTGATTAGCTCTCAGCTGTTCAAGATTAGGGGGAAAGGTGAAACAAGGCCACAAGCTTAACTGCTCCTGCAGCGAAAATGCATTCATTCTGATCTGATCAATTTTATTAAAGTCACATGGCCATAAATTGGATACATATCCAGTATAAGACCTCTTGTAAAAGTGACTTAGATCTGATTGAAAACATCAGATCTGGGGAACATCAGATTTGTGCCACTTCAACATGGTCAGGCTAGCATAGCCTCATATGCCGTGGAGCTACACTAGCATCATAGCTTCAGAGCAAATGTACAACCATACATGTCTTGGCTGATGTCAGGAGAAAACTACGTATATATGTTTGGGTTGTTTCGGTGGACGACTCCTTTAAAGGAAGGACCACTGTGTCAGAATGATGTCTTTGATGCTGTATCATGGAGCTTGTTGCTAATATGAAACTATTGTGAGAAGACCAGAGCACAACAGTGACAGGATCCTGGAGAGAATCCTTCCACTCTGCTGCGACTTTAGTGACGGCGTGCAGCGCGAAACAATGCACATCCTTGTGTTCTGACATCCGCCCCCCTCGCCAACAGCAATATTCTTGCAGCTTTGAAGGACACAACAAGAAAGGCCCTCTTTCTTTGCTGGCGCTGTCAGTCCAGCTGTGAAGTCTGTCACTAGGGCTTTTAAACTGCTTATGATGGAGGTAAAAAAATGCGACTCACTCACGCAAGCCCACATACACACGCACTGATACAAACACAAGCACACTCACATGAGTGCACATTGGTAAAGCGCTGCAAGCTCATATACGATGCAAAGGCACGAATGGACGCACACATAAACACATACACATGCACACATTTTAGCAACAGTTGCAGGATGACCATTTGTCCTGCAGGATCCTGCATTAAAGATACTGACAGGCAGACCTTTCCAAACTGGCACTGTGCCCAAAACCCCCCTCAGAGGCCTTTCTGTGTCTTCCCCTTCTCCAGCATAACGAATAAGGCCTACTACTATCTGCTCAGCACAGGAAAAAATGAAAGTCTGTGCCATACACCAGTAATCACACAGCCTGTTTACAACCCCCTTCCCTTTACATTTAATTTCCATACATAATTGCATTTGTTTATTTGCGGATTTGAAATTTCATTTTTATTTGTTCTCTTATCTCCAAAACATGCTAATACTCTGAGATGATTAAAAACAACAAAGTGGATCAGTCGCAATCCCCCCACCCCACCCCCTTTAATCAAAAGTTGGCTGTGGGGATGGGGCTGATGGGGTGTACCAGCAGCAGCAGCCACTCTCTGTCCTCGCTCTCATACACACACACAGACTAGGCAGCAGGCTAATTCTCTCTTTGCTGTCTCTCTGCAATAAAAAGATTAGCTTTAACGTGGCAGGAAGTAAATGGTATTGTGTGGCGTTTAAGGAGAACTGGGGAGCTGATTGGGTTTACAGGGTCAACGGAGGATTCACTGGGGATATTACCACCCCTCAGGAGAGAGAGTCTGTGCGTATGTGCTTTCCATAATGAGTGACAGACTTTGAAATGTAGAAGACCTCTGAGGTCTCCACCCTACTCAAGAAAGCCAAAAGGAGGCAAGGCATTAAACTGGCGAGCTGCTTGGTTAATTAGATTGTGCTGATTTTCTTTTTCATTTCAATCTGTGTTATTGCTCTGGTTTCACTAGCCTCTCTCTCTCTCTCTCTCTCTCTCTCTCTCTCTCTTTCTCCACTGACATAGATAATCCAGTGAGATCTGGTGAGATCAGCAACACGCCCAAAGGTTAGCATAAACAGTAACAGTGACAAATGGCACAGCTAGCCCCTCTAACACCACTCCAGAGGGAGGTACGTGGGATGACGTCAAACTAAACACACACACACACACACACACACACACACATTTGAAACACTCCCAACAACCCTACAAAAAAAATGCAGACAACACACAGAGTCCCCCCAACCCCTCTTGGAAGAATGCAGGAATCCGGTATGCTAACTCCAGCATAAAACCCTTCATTCCAGCCACGGCTTCCAGGAAGGGAACCTTTTTCCTATGGGCTAGGCCTTTTCCAAGCCCTTCAGAGTTTTCCAAGCTTTCCGAGTGGCCTGCTTCTGAAAGAAACCCTCTAAAGCACGTAACTGTACGCAGGTCACCTCTACAACAGGGGTAATTGCATTACTGCAGGCTAACAGCCTGTCTGGCCCATTGTGTGGAGCACTATTTCCAGACGTTAGCTTTAACTGTGCTATTGTGCAGTCGAGCAGAAGCCGTTTTACAGTCAGAGAGGTTAATTAAGATCTGCAGCTATTTCTCTCTTTTTGCAACGGGCTCCTATCCACTCTGAACAGGAGGAACAAGTGTTTTCTAAACGGAGGTAGTCAGACCTCAACTGCAATTAGACACTTCTATTCATATACATGGTGGTCTTTATTTTTCACCTACAAACTTGTAACTGTAACTGTTTTACTGTACGTTTAAGGTTAGATTAGTTTTCTGCTCATACACTGTGTGCATATACTATATCTGTTTGTTTGTGTGTGTGTGTGTGTGTGTGTATGTGTGTGTGTGCGCATGCATATGTGTGTGTGCCCATTCCTGTGTTTGTAGTAGATGGTTCATACAGCATCTAACTTAATTTGTCCCCTTGCCCTTGAGTGTTTACCTTTCCTTTAGATCCCAGGTGTATGATGAGTGAGGTAACAAGCAGAGGCCTTTAAATAGTTTTGAGCTGAATCTACCAAAGCCAGAGCTGACAGGCCATCAGTAAATACCATCTAATGCAATCCTATTCCCATTCTCACTAAAGCACAACTACAGCTGGCTCCCAAATCTGTTTTAGTCCTCACAGCCACTCTACAGCATATAATACACAGAGAACCAATGTGTGTGTGTGTGTGTCCTGGTGATGGAAATAGCAAGGATAAAATATATATACTCTGATATAGGGTATGCTTGCTCGTATTGTGGTGTATAATCTATGGGGGCCAATGGCTTGTCTTTTATAAACTAGACATAGCTGTGTGAAACCATGACACCAAGCAGTTAATGAAAAATAGCTTAAGAGTAAAGGGCAGGGATCAGAGGTCAGTAATGAGGTCACATTCTCTTTCTCAACCATTTGCCCTTCTCTCCTACAACCAATCTATACTTAAGATCTTACTGCACTGTGGTCACTAACCCCTCTCGTAGACATCTTCCTTTATGCTTGAACTCCAGTTCTCACACCAGTCCAGCACATCTAATAAACGTCTGTAATGAGCAAGCACGGCAGGATTGGATGTCTAAGATTTGGGATGGTGCTGGGGCTCCACAACATGGACAAAATACTGATTATGTGATTCAGAATATTTATATATGATGTGATATTATATTTCAAGATATTGCATTTGGCATGCCATGCAATCCATTAGAGGGCCAATTTCACAGTTTTTTTCCTAATATATATTTTCCATAAATGGGAAACTAAGGATTAAAAACTTTTTGAACGTTTTAACATTTTAAAATACTATACATACACAATACAGAGCAGCCAGATTATTCACACATACAGAATCAGTAAAGATAGTAAGACTCTGGTTAGTAAGAGGTTGGAAAAAGGTTAAGTAAAATGACTTATGACTGTTTTTGATACATAAAGCCACATAGACATTATAAGTTGACCTTAGGGGGTAATAAAATACAATAAAAATGTAGGATATGGGCCCTTTAAGAATGCACCGAACTGCTGTTGGTCAGGATTCTCACAACAGACAGTAAAGAACACCATATTTGTTAGTGGGTATGATTGATCAATATTGTAAAAGACAATATTGTAACGACAAGACATGCAGTTGTAAAGCTCTGCAGGTGTAAAATTTGTGACCACAACCGGACCTAGGTTGAGAATGAGGTTGCATGACAGAAAACTAGAAAGTTTCCAAATATAAGCTTTAGGCAAAGCAGTAAAGACTACAGCGTCAATCAAAAATAAATAAATAAATAAACAAATCAGAACAACTCCTCATCAAAAAAAAACAGAAAAAAGTCAAGGTTGGAGTCGGATTTTTGCCTAATTTGACTAAACCTATAACGACCCTCGGGTTACTACAATATTCACATGCAAAAATGATAGCACTGTAAATTTGCAAAGAGGCATGGCAGTGCAAAGTCCTTCAAATGTGTGAAAGCTCATGATACACTAATTCCTTTTTCCTAGCCTGGAACTTAAAGACTGTGATAAAACGGTTCTAGCAACTGGAAAAAAATGATAAGGAAGCTTTGTATACTTAATACATAGCTTCAGTCTGGAACCATGAAATATGTGTGAAGCTATGTTGCACCCTTCGACACGGTTCGGCAGACGCAATGGAACGGGGTCATTAGAAATGATTAACTCCAGCGACCCATAGATAAGTCTAAAATTGATCTGCACACGACGCTGAGAGGCGAGGAGTGGCACAGCTGCATGGCTAAAACGAGCCCACACACACATCCACAGACATGCCTCACTCCCTATACTTCATTTTGTTCAGAAAACAGTCCGGGAATTTAAGGTCCATTGTCCCCATCCAGTCCCCCTCCTGGGGGCAGCAGGTATAACTGACCCCCAAACAGGCGGCAGAATTGCAAGATTCATCAGTAAGTGGAATGTGGGCAAGAGAGGCCTGGTGCCAAATAGCAAGAATACCAAAGAGTTTGAACAGCAATACAAGAAATTCAGAGAGAGAGAGAGAGAGAGAGAGAGAGAGAGAGAGAGAAAGACACACACAGAGAGAGAGAAACAGAAGAAAGACAGGTAGAGAGAGAAAGAATGCAAGGAAGATACTGAGAGACAGACAGAAAGAGAGAGAGAGCGAGACAGACAGAAAGAGAGAGAGAGAGAGAAACAGACTGTGAGACAGATAGACAGAGGGACGGGAGAGAAAAAGAGAGTAAGACAGGCAGAAAGAGAGAGAGAGAGAGAGAGGCCGAGAGATAAATAAAGCAAGAAAGAGACTGAGAGACAGATAGACAAAGGGAAGGGAGAGAAAGAGAGAGACAGACAGTCAGAGAGAGGGAAAGAGAGAGAGAGAGAGAGAGAGAGAGAGAGGGAGAAGTGCAAGGCATGAGAGGTTCAGCCCTTTTCCACAAAGCTGTGTCCATGACATCACTGATGTCACAGGGGTCAGAGGTCAGGGCGCTTCAGAAGGGCAGACGTTAGTCTCCTCCAAGCAGCGAGCGGAAGCCCCCCCAAAGGAATGCGGGTGCTTGCGCATGTCAGCCATACATATAATAGCTTCTAATGAGCAGATCAGTATCTGCGCTGCTCAGTGAAGCACTGTATGCCATTAACGCATTGCAGCCACTTAGAGACCCCGTGTACACACCCCTCCACAGCTAGAGCTGGACAGCCTCACAGCCCTCTCAGAAATAAAAGCCTGACCAGCAGCTAATAGGCCATTAATGTCTCGCCGAGATCACTATGCAGAGGAATAGCTGTGCCATTGAGTGAGATTTGTATGCATGCACAGATAAACACGGACGCCAGTTTGGCCCAGGCACGCTGCCATCTGACCTTGAGAGATGCCTGGACTGCAGGCTAAAAATATGTGAGGCCAACTTCAAAAACCTATTTGAAGTTACTGGAAGTCTCGTTTTGGAGCTGACCTCATCCACTGGAGTAATGAAGGACTGTGGAGAATGATTGTTGGCTTTGGATTGTTGGGGTTAGATGTTCAAGGAGAAAAATGCAACTCTTTCACCAGCCAGAAGGGGGCACACCTTTTATCTTACAAGGGGGAGGTGGTTAAAGGGTTGAATATGATCTGGTGCCAAAAAGCATGTTATTGTTTTCTGATTCCATCACTATTATTGTGTTGTTGCCACATGATTCTATTGTGGAGAAACAAATCTGCCTCTGGGTGCCTGAGCTTGTAGTTTTAACTATTAACCTGTATATTTCTTTGAAAAATGTAGGAAATGTTGAGATTTCCAATTATAAGGTATTTTAATTACAAATATCTAAACATGCTCTTTGAGCACAGCCATAAACTGGAGAGTTTTCTCAAATAAAACCAATCATCCTTCCTACTTTACTGTTATAGGGTGCACCAGATGCCTAGTTCCGATTGCTAACAGTGGTTTCTACAAACAACGTCAAATAAGAGAGCCTCTGAACTTATCTGCGACAAAGTTTTTCATTTCAATCCACTATTTTTTTTACACTCTTTAAAACAGTGGGGTACTTCTCCGTTTTGTACGCCTCTGCCACCTGCTTAATATCGTTTTACATAATCTAGCTATTTTAACATGCACACAAACACACACACACACACACACACACACACACACACACACACACACACACGCACACACACGGCAGCAGGCTGTGTGGGAACCCATTAAAGCTCTATCGAAGCAGTGGATCAGTTTAAGGAATGAAGGAGGCTTTCACTGATGGGCTGCTAATTTCAGCTTCATTTAGAGAAAGAGTTTCCTCACAGCCACGGCCTAGATTAGAGAAGCAACGGAGCCGAGAGAGAGAGAAGGAGGGGAGACAGAGAGAATGAGAGAGAGAAAGAGAGAGAGAGAGAGAAAGAACAGAGAGAGACGGAGAGGAAGGAGAGGCAGAAAATAAGAGAGAGAAAGGGCGAAAGAGAAAGAGAGAGAGAGGGAGGGGAGACATAGGGAATGAGAGAGAGTGAGAGAGAGAGAGGGAAGAGAGAGAGACAGAGAGGGAGGAGAGGCAGAGAATAAGAGATAGAAAGGGCAAAAGAGTAAGAGAGAGGAAAGAGAGAGAGAGCGAGGGGAGACATAGAGAATGAAAGAGAGTGAGAGAGAGAGGGAAGAGAGAGAGATAGAGAGGGAGGAGAGGCAGAGAATAAGAGAGAGAGAGAGGGTGAGAGAGAAAGAGAGGAAAGAGAGAGAGGGGAGACATAGAGAATGAAAGGGAGAGAGAGAGAGGGGGAGGGAAGGAGAGGGAGAGAGAGCTAGAGAGAGAGATAAGAGGTACAGAAGAGGTGAATAGTAAATTGAAGTAAGTAATCAGCACATAAAATGCACAAACCATGACACCCCTTCACGCTGTTAGAATGAAAGTGCAGGTTCAGTCTTTGACAGTAGGCACTGTGTCTAAACAGCACCACCATTGCAAACCAGATTAGAACACAATTACACCTAAATCCATTCCATTTCAGTTCAGGACAAAGGCACTCAGTTTCAGTCTTCATGGTGTTAGGTTTATCTCGGTTCTCTCTGCCATGCTGTTGCTGTACATACCTCAGCTGGCGTCCCCTGCAGACAGTCAAACAATTTACAGAACACCTGGAAATAGGAGCAACGTGGAGAAAGAGAGGAACAGGTAAGAAAACTCTAAAGTTCAGAAGAACAGACTAAAGACAGACCAAAACAGAGCCCAAGAGAGAGACCCAAAAAAGGCTTTACCCAGCCTATCACAGCTTCTGTCCTCAGGCCATAATCATCACAAGAGCATCAGATTTCTGCATCTCCCCACAATTCCCCTATGAGTGCATCACTAGATTTGATTTAATGAAAGACTGATTAGACAAACTAAGGACTGAATAATGAATAAATAATGGATGTAAAGTGGAAACAGTTAACACACTGACACACAAAATCACAATCCACTGTATTGTCTACATGTATTTATTTATTTGCTTAAATAAATGGATGTTGTCTATATTAATGGCTTTGTACATGACCTGCCAGAGACAGTACTGAATATATATATTTATATTTCATTCCAAGATGCTACGTGTCCTCTCATAACAATTGGTTTAAAAAGTAATACAGCTGACCACATTTTAAAAAAAGTTAAGTGGCCCTTTCTAATTACGGGTGAACACACCATTGCACAAAACACAGTGTACAAACGTCACATTGTACAAACGTCTTTCTCTGCATTTAGTCCATTCACCAAGTGAAACAGGGACCCAGAGGGAGCAGTGTGTGGGGACGGTACCTGGCTCAGGGATACCTCAGCGGTACCACTAGCAGTCCTGGAATTTGAACCCACAACCTTCTGACTGCAGGAGCCATGCATTAACCACTAGGCTACCAGCTGCCCCGTAAGTATAAAGGTAGTAATCTTATAATATCTTAAAATCCTTATGCAGTATTGCGATATTTGTTGAATGTGTAAAGCCTACAACATATATCATAAAAATATATAACGTAGCATGCAAAAAATTGGGTATGCTCATAGAAAAGTTGCTATAATAAACATAAAAGACAGTTAAGTTACAATTAGCATATATTTATATGTCTACTAATCTTCAGCTAAAATGTAAAATCCATATATAGTCATATACATGCACACACACACACACACATACATATATACATACAAATATATATATTTTTATACTTGTGTGTTTGTGTGCGTGTGAGCATCACACCAGAATATGTCTTTTACTCATTTTAGTGCGTAGGTGTGCTGGGTGTGTGTATTTGTATGTGCATGTGTGTGCACATGTGCTAGACGGTAATGAGAATATGCTTAGAAAGGCATTCCTATGCAGATATATTCATGTCTGCATAAGCAAGCAATTTCCACTGCTGCACATTCTTAACCTGTTGGATCCTGTCATGCTTTCACAATGTGCAGCCTCCACTCTGACCCGCAGCAACAGCCCTGTCAACATGGAATATCTCACTGCCTCACCCTCAATACTATCCCTCTCTGGCAAAATTAGCATTTTTCTTTCAGTACATCACACTACATCACAGTACTATGGTTTACTATGAAATATGTACAGCGTGTTTCAGTGCAGTTAGAGATCAATTACTGAAGTAGCATTTCAGATGTTGTCTGTAATTGTGATCTGTATGCATCATGCTGTGCGAGATTCCGGTAGCCTTGGAAACAGGGCCAAGATCCAAGCTGGCTCGCATCTACACAGGTATAGCAGGAGCGAAACTGTCTGATGTTTACACAGCTGTGGGCTTCCTCTCTCTCTCTCTCTCTCTGCTACAGTTGACAAAAGATTATTAAATATCTGGATTTCTGCATGAATGGCTCCTAAACCATGACCTGATCACAATAATAAATGAGACAATATGACAGTGCACGTCAAACTCACACATGACAAGACTGATTCCAGAGAAAAAGGGTAACCTGAAGTGAATACAAGTTCATTTAAACATTTAATCAATTTATATGGAAGGACCAACCATTACCTGATATATTTTTTCACCTGAGATTCGCTTACTACAGCTGAGTAGGTTTAAGGTACCAGCACAGCTCATGAACATTAAAGAGCGTGTTTTTATTACCGTGTCTTTAAGACACAGTGAGTAAATGAACTCAGTTCTGATTGGCTGGCCTGTATTGTGTTTCATTCCAAAATCAGTCTGGGCCAAAACACAATGTCAGAGTGAAAGGGTGGGACTAAACTGCTTAAGGCTGAATGCATGTAAAGGCATTGGCTTGGGTGACATAATTAAAATAATGTATTCAAAAGGGGTTGTTTTTGGAGCTTAGTTTCCATTTGGATTAGTGAATGGGACATTTTGAAACTTTAACAAAGTTACTTATATCAACCTTTTCTCTTGAACAATGAGGAACATTTGAATTGGACCCTTTAACTTTATGCCATGACTTCCACAATACCTTATATAATCCTCCGATTTTATAACAACTTAAAACTTATTTTGTTTTAGCTCATTTCTACCCTTTATGTTTGCTGAAATTGGTTTTCATAAACTGATGTTATCAGTGCTTTATTGGTGGGTGGTCATTCATCCATTGGTCAGAGTTAATGAGCTGAAATCTCCATAGACAGCTGGAACTGCACCAGAGGGGGTGCCCGGGAGAAATGAAATCTAAAACAGAGCTTGAATAATGGTAGAAGCAAAATAAAGAAATTATTATTCACAATGACCAGGGCAATGGGCTCAGTCCCATTCTGAGGCACATGCCTGATGCTCAGCTCCTAGGTGTCCAGATTATATGAAAGCTGAAGGAATAGCAGTACAGAAATAACTGTAGTTCTTTATCAGCTTAATCAGCACACAGAGGCAATGGCTCATCTCTTTAAAGAATGATTCATGTGAACATAACTCAGATACCTACAGAAATGTGTGTGGTGTCGGGCACGGCAAACTCGAATGGACTAGTCATACACTTTTCTGTATTTCTAATATTATGGAAGATAGGAACCTCGCAGTGAGCAAATATGTGGCTCAATCAACCAAGAACAAACACATCTACACAGATATCAGGGCGTAAGTACGCTTGATAAAACCAATTTACCCTAGGAATAGGCCGCAATTCACTATTCATTTTCCACAGATAACAACTGTGCTGTGTATCCATGTGATATAATAAGACTGAGATTCTGCAGTTGGTAGCCTAGCAGGGCAGTTGGTAGCCTAGTGGTTAGGGCATTCACCCTGCGATCAGAAAGTCCAGGTTCGATTCCC
>JBBPDB010101994.1:0-23110 GCA_037974465.1 Brachypetersius altus
TCCTTACACCTGATGTGTATCCCTGGTAATCCTTCTGTGTCTCCTATTGGTCCATGTCCATGTCTGTGTGGTTTATAATCTGTGCACCATGACTTGTTAGTCATGGTGGAATTTCATTCGCAGTACTGATCCTCTGGGTTAGTCCCTCTCCTATGTTTAAGTGTGAGTACTCCTGGCCTGTTTTGTTTCTGTTCTCTTTGTATGGCCCTCGAGCCAGTTTCAGTTGTGATGAATGAAAGTATCAAGTCCAGCAAGGTGGTTTCCTCTGGTGCTCTCAGTCATTTCACATGCAAACAGGAGGGGAACATGACAGCTGCCATGCATCTCTTAAGTGACCATTTTTTTATGTATGAACACACCACAGCACAACACACAGTATGAACACTGTGAAACTGCTCTTTGCATTTAACCCATTCACTAAATGAAGTGAAGCTTCTGAGTGGAACGTGTAGTCTCTGACTCAATTCCCTGAACCGCAATGTCCTTAAGGCGATGGTTTGGGCCAAACACGCGTACTATTACACCCCTAACAGTAGTGTATAGAGTTAAAAGTTAAACTAACCCCAGCAATTTAAGAGATACAGTGCTTTACTGACGAACATGCTTTTTGTCAACTGGTATTGTCAAATATGACTGTCATTCTTAATGGTCACATTTCTTAAACTCAAACAAAAGAAAACAATAAAATCTTGGTTCTCTTGATTTCTGTTAATTAGCTCTTCATCTAAAGGTCTGATGTATTTTACACATTTTCATTATTTTAACCATGGGTGGTGTTTTGTGCCCAAGTTTACCTCATATTAGCTATACATTAGAGCTTTCTCATTAAATCTGCATACTTCATCAGTATTACCACAGGCACCAATACATAAGTGTTGCTATTATATTGTCAGATTTGGCTGATTGTCTGGCCTTTATTATTTAGATTGACAAAAAATTGTTAATTTTACTTCAGACAGCCACTAAACAGTGTTTTATATCAGCAGCCTGAGCTCATTCTCCAGCTGGATGTCTGGCATGCTGCTGATCCATGATTACTGCACATTCCCAGAGGCTCTGACTCACATAGAATTCCTGCCTGCGCCATGTGGCCAGGCCCATATCACAGTAGTGTTAACTGCCAATTTAGATGGATTAGAAAGTACAGGAACAGAGGAGGGTATTTGCAGTGGCTTGCTTTGGAGCCAAAAGGATTTGAGGTCCCTTTGAAGTCTCTGTGACTGATGATCATTATAGGTTCATCCATGTCTCAAACACATTAGTACTGGACTAGGTTCCATTCGTCATGTTTGACTTCATCTTGGTCTTGGCTTCACACTTGTGACTGTCATGTTTCAGACCAACTACTGTGTCATTCTCCCCACTTCATGGACTGGTGTGAGATTTCCCTTTAAGTAAGTTTCCAGTTTAGTCTTTTGTACGTATCACTGTGGCGCCGCTGACTTAATCTTCATCCATCCACCATTTGCACTACACTGAACAGTGCCATGGGGTTCTTTGGTTTTCTAAAGAACCTTTGGGTTTCCTTAATGTCATCATCATCTCATGGTGATATATTCCCAATAATTTTAAGGGCTTGGAGTTTTAAGGGTTATATTCCAGTTCATTTGTTTGCTTCTTCAAAGTGGGAGTTTGCAATACAAACAAAATCTACAGCTATAAAAGTGCTTCTTTTTAGAGCCACTATTTGAAGGGTTCTCTAGAGACACCATGCAAATAACTCTTTTTTGCCTTGGAGCTTCTTGCACCTCATGGAGCAATTTCAACTGAAAGCAGGGAAAATACCAAGAGGGTGAGGATAGTATACCATGTTAAACAATTTCGCTATTTTATGTACTGGTCAGACCATCCAAAACTGATTACACTGTTGAGGTAAAAATACGAGCGAAATTCTCATAGATTAAAATATGGATGATGTATGCCATATCGGCGGAGAAGTGGCAAGACAAAATGTCATGATTTCAGGCTGCAGCTGGCTGAGAAGATGCACCTGACCTGTGAACAGCCATTAAAGAATATTAAGGGCTGGGGGACCTCAGTTATTACATGAGTTGTCTATTAGTGGCAAGCATGAGAGGGAAAGGTGGCATGACCCCTTTCTGCCTCCTGCCATCCCACACCGGGTCATGTGATAAGCTCTCACCATGAAGGCGAGAAATGAGTCTCATTTCAACAAATGAGACAGGCTGGCAGGCTGGGAGAGGCAGGGTTTGTGCACAGGAGGGATGTGCATTGCCCAGCAGAACATTTTGTTCCCCTAATTTTCAACAAAGTGGTTTCCCGTCAGTTAGGGCTTCAGTTTGAGTCCAGTAAATACTTAAATGCATTCCCTTGATTTATGTCAATTGCCCTCCTGAGTGCACATTATACATGATCTTGCTGGTACTAATAAAGTTATTTTAAAAACAGTTTTTCCTATTTCCCACCCTCATTCAGTTAAAATGATACCTTGCAAAGTAAGTGTTTCCAGAATAGAAGTTTAATATCAATTTAGTTTGTGTGTTTTTTTTTTACTGTACTTGAAAATAATCTAATATACATATGTGTATATGCATGTATGTATGTATGAGAGACAGAGAGAGATTTCAGATAATCCAGGGCCCCAAATAATTCTTGCAACTCTTGCAATGCTGCTTAAATACCCTTGCTATTACTAGTTTTTTGGGGGGATGTATCCTTTCCAAGTCCCATTACTTGGCTGTGATTGCTCAGAACACAACAGAAATACACACCAGAAATAGTGTGAGTAATCATGTCACAGAGGGGCCAAGATGTTACTTAACATAACACCTACATTTCCTATTTTGTGGAATCTAAACACAGTTTTCACTGGGAAAATTTTAGACCAACACTGATGATAATTAATGTTCTTCGTGATAGCACTGTTTAGTACAGCATATCTCTGACACAGATTGTACCGATTAGAAAACATCTCACGGCTGGTGTTAGGCCCTGCAACTTCAGGCTTGTTACTATTCACAAAATGAATGTGTAGGGTAATAGGTAAATTAAATATAAAATAGAGTTATAACAGTAGGAAAGCACAGTCCCACACACAATCCTTTATAATTTAATGTGCTGTAAAAAGTCATTGTTATTGCATTATTGTTTGGAATGTTCTAACTCATATGAGAGTGTACTTTCTTTGACATTAACTTCTGATCCTCACATCTTGCATTAGATAAGAACAGGGGGTAACTAATTAATTAACAGACTGATTCTTAGAAAGGTACAAAAGATAAGGAACCCCTTGGTGAAGTATCATCAGACTTACTGATGACTTATAATTTCCATAATTACCTTCAACACTGTTTTTCATTTGCCTACCGCTGCTTGAAAAAATGTTTGAGGAGAAATTACTGGAACAACCAGGAGCAAGTTCATCATACAGATAAAAAGCGAATGCGCTCAAGAACACTGCAAACAAAATGTTCTCCATTATTTTTTGTCCAGTAAATAGAAAATGTATTCTAGCTTACTAGAGGTGGGCTTACTACACAGCTCAGAAAAAAGCTGTTCCATTGTTAGCTGACGAACTTTCATAAACACTCACCAAATATATCTTTCTAGACACAACCTGCAGCCAAATTGCAATAAATTGCAAAGCAATATTCCAGTCTGCTTTCTGAGTCCAGACTAAAACCATGCAAAAAATACAAACAGAGACATGATTTCAAGTTAGATTTTGTCGGATGTGGGGAACTTTCAGAAGGTAACTGTACATCAGTGTCCAATCATGGTATTTGGCGTCTGTGCCAATTCCAGTGTCAACTGCTTAAATCAGACACAAACAGACAAAATGCGGTTTGGATCAAAAACAAATACAAATACTATATTGCTGATGCTTACTGGCAGGGAAATCCAAACACACACACAGAGACAAGCACACGCTCATGTATGCACACACACACACACACACACACACACACACAAACACACACACACATATATCCCCAACATAGGATAAAAACTATATTCACCTGAAACATGAAACAGAAACACCACAAAGCTTGGCTGAACTCACTCATACTTTTTAGCCTATATATTCCTTAGCTAAGCTCGTTTAGACTGTTTGGAGAGTCTAATTTTTAAGGACTTCCTAAGACCTCCCTAAGACAACGTTCATCCTTCATCATGGCAGGAGCTAAGAAGTCTGTAACAAGTGCCACAATTAAGATACAACTACTACTGAGTCCATGACAGGTCCCAGAAAACAGATTAAACATTTGGACTTGAGTTCTACACCAGTAGCAAAAAGTCTCATGACATTAAAAGGTGAGTAACAAAAAAACTGAGCACACTGAAGCCTCATATAAGTCACACAATGACAGAAAAACTAAATGAAAAAAGTATTTTCTATATTGGCAAAAAATCCCAAAGGATCCAGAACGGTAATCAATGAGTTGCACAAAGAAAAATCATCCCCCCTGGTCAAATAACAATCAGAGAGTTCATTAAATCTGCTATTGTCTCATTTTCTAAAGGACAAGGCCCCCAAATGTTTCCAGTGTAAGTCTTATTGATCTAGTTCGTCTGCGGACAAGT
Organism: Brachypetersius altus; assembly: GCA_037974465.1. Lineage (NCBI taxonomy): Eukaryota > Metazoa > Chordata > Actinopteri > Characiformes > Alestidae > Brachypetersius > Brachypetersius altus. Next base: position 4,546 of record JBBPDB010101994.1, read on the forward strand.
CTATTGACGGCTGGTTAGAAATGGACAGACAGGCAACATTTTTTAAAGATAACGGACTGTATCTTTGCTACGATACATGATTGGCTCATAAATGGAAAATACCTACAACGAAAAAACATATATACAGAACATCTGCAAGCAGCTATTAAATACTTATTTACAAAATATAATGTGTGCATTGTTATTATGAAAGCTTGCTGTAATTACCAGTTTCTGTCTGCATGATCAACAAACACAAAATGACGACAAGATATAAGCTGCCATATTGCAATATTCAAAACATTGTTTTACCTCCTGCGGAATAATGCTGCAGCTAAAATAGACTGTGGTTCTATCATTTTTTGCTGGCATAGAGAATAGATCACAAATACTTGGCAAAATTACTTCCGCCAAGCTATTCAGTTCTGCTCGCCTCCAGATGAGGGTTTCAGCCAATTTAGTGCTACATTTGCACAACACAAACATACACACATTATCCCCAGTGGCATATGATCCCCAGTTCAAACAGTTAGCATCTTCTATATGAAAAATGAAAAGCTCAGTCAACAAGCTAATTTCCATCCTTCCTATACATACATATGTGCACGCGCGCACACACACACACACACACACACACACACACACACACACACACACAGTCATATAGTTACACCATGCAAACAGTACAAGCAGTCCCCTGAGGCATATGCTCATCAAGTGTTCACTTATAAAATGAAAAAGCAGCAGCTCAGAAAGTAAACAAACTCAACTCTCTCCCTTTTCTTCACTCAGACACAGACTTACATTTATACACTGGTGTGTATATTTAGTACTGCTACAATTGTGGACCAACTAAGGTAATTACAATCTACAAGTAAATAACAGTCTTTGATTGTTTTGTGAGGTGTACATTCAGACATATGGCTTGCGATAACAGTTGTGGCAGAAATGGTGACACCCCCATTCAAAAACGGTCCATCAGCACATCTGACAAGTGTTCTTGTGTGCTTCACAATGGGTTTTGGTTGGTAACTTTTTTTTCATTTCTCCCGTAAGTCATGGCTGCAGACACTCTAACAGGCCTCTTGATTGTTCAGCTAGCAGTTGTAAGAGAAATGGGTTGTGAATCACTCAGTTCTTTACAATGTTCTGCCATTGTTCCTATTTTTCACCATTTGTATACTAAAATAGTAACTTCTATTTTCATACCAGACTTGAGTACATTCAATCACAATCAGAATCCCATGGCTTGAGCACCTATGTTGCCTGCAGTGTGTTTTCTCAGTGAGATGAAAATTCACATCACATGTCCTAAGCTGAAATGGTTTGGATCAGTTAAATCAGTAGAACCTTCCGTTAATAAGTGTCAGTTTTTACTCAAAATGCTTTGAGACTGGGCTAAATGTCAGATTTTTGAAGCAAATGAATCGTTGCTGGGCAGTGAGTTTCCCTAAAAGGTCTGGAGCATTAACATCATAGTAAGATGACAGAGAGTATCACTCTCATACTGTTTCCATCACCTTAACACTTCAGTGCTTTTAAGGAACTGAGACCTGGGCTTTTATGCTGGCTCTGGGGCTTATTTTCACAACCCATGACATCTCAGTGAGTAACCAAAAAGCCCTGCTATCACTTCACCTGCTCTTTCAGTCTGGACTAAAATCTTTCTAATGTATTTCTAATGTGAAATTTGTTCAAGAAAAAAAGGTGGATAGAAAGAACATGTTTAAGCAGGGAAAACAACTCTTAGAAACATGTGATATTTAATTGCTATATTTTCATTCTCTTTCACACTAAATTGATCTAACAAACCAATCATATCATAACTTTTTAATCAGGAACTAGGATGTGGGATGATTGAACAAACCAATCCATGTGAATGTACACAATTTCTTCTGGGATTTATACAATTTTCTGATTCTGATCCTGATACTGTAAATGCTGGTTTAATGTTACTTTGACTGAACAAATGTTTATGATATGATATCCAAAATTTCAATTCTGTTCAGAATATATGCCCATGCTCATTCAGAATTTGCCACAAAGCTCATAACAACGACAGCAAGACAGAGGTCAGGGCTGCACTATAGAGATGACAACACACCAAATAGTGATTGCCCGTCTGTCAAAACAACAGGCCTGGATCTTAATATATAGGAAGTAGTTGTAGTCACTATATTGTCCAGAAAAAGTAAATCCATGCTTTAACGCGGATCAGCAGTAGTGTAGCTTTCCTCAATGAAAATTATGACAAAAGACTAAAATGCTCAGACTTTTATTGCGACTGAAAATTGACTAGACTAAAAAGAGTATGGACATGACTAAAATGACAGCTTGACGCAAAGACTAGACTAAAAACAACGCAAAGACTGCCAAAAACAACACTAATCAGCAGTCGCAGTTTGAGTCCATTGCGGATTTACAGAAGAACAAAACGAAAAGTACGAGGGACTCTCCACAGAGGAAATTCTGGACTGCAGCGTCACAGGGTGGCAACCAATCAGCAGCAAAGATAAATACATAATGCTCTCGGATTGGCTACTTTCAAACCTCCTGCATCTGAGTACAGCTGACTGTGACGCCCAGGTCTCTTCCGCCATGCCTCCCTTGTGCTTGTGCTGGTTACCAAGGCAATCAGACACCTGAACAGAATGAACCACTGCTGCTCACTAATCTAGTGAGGTTCTGCAAATTATTAGTGTAAATTAAATTCATTTATTACTCTGGTTATACTAAAGAAAACAACAGCGCCTACCAAAGAAAATGAACATGCATGGATTACAGTACAGTCTATATAGGGATTACATAGGTATTTTACATTCTAGCACTGTGGGAGTTCAATGTAAACTGTACAGTACGGATACGGGTTTACCTTTACATTTATTTAGAAGTTACAGTTATTTAAAAGTTAAAATTTTATACATTATATGTACTCCTTAGGAGACAGCAAAATAGCTTTTAAAATTATTCCAGACAACATGTACATTGAAACTACATAGATTTATTCCTGGACTAAGGCATACTGCATTAGAACTGGTAAACTGCATTAGAACTGAAATGCCAATAGCACATTATCACTTATTCATCAATAAAGCTTGAAATAACTACATTAAAGGGGATCATCATTTAGTGCTGGTTAAAGTGGAGAAGCAGGAAATAATCCCAAGGTGTGATCCTTGAAATGTTAATACTAATAGATGATGTGTGATCTCGTGGTTAATAAAACTGTGACCAGGCTTTTTCAAGGAATCTTCTCTCAGGAAGCTCTGGGGACCCTCTGCATTACAGTCTTAAAATAACAAAATTGGCTCCTTAGATTAATGTCATTGAGGAAGCCCTTGAACATCTAGTCAATGAACAAGTTTTTTTTTGTACTGCATTTTTTTTTTGTACGGATTTTCACCAGTAAGCGTGGTAGCGGGGGTAGTATAGCAGTAGCCCAGAGAAAACAGTGAACAGCATTTTTCAGAACATTTGGTGATATTTTAAATCTGTCCAGTGTTTTCTTTCTCCTGTAGGGTGTTTGTGTCAATTAAACTTTTTTATTTTGGGCCAAGTGAACCAAAGTATAAGCACATCATAAGAGAGAAGGCAAATACAGGATGTCCTGAATTCAGAAATCGGTGAATCGATTTATTCAGCTTCTCTCTCTCTCTCTGTCTCTCTCTCTCTCTGCATGACACAATACGCAGTCATTACACTCATAAAGAACATGTTACCAAGGACCACAGAAAAAGCAGTGGCCTATACATCTTTTTGTACAGATTGACCTGATATTCACTGTAGTGAGAGCACGGACAGTAGAGTCTGAATAAATTCTACAAGCATAGAAAGCTTAGACCCACCCAAAACTAATGCTTTAAGTTGCAGAAAGACAGTAATGCTGTATTATGAAACTGTGCATGATAAGAAGGGTTGAGTTGATGAAAGGGTTTTCTTGGGTTTAACTAGGCAGGGGTCACCAACGTGGTGCCCAGGTGCCCCTAAGGACCTCATGAGCCCATAGACCTGTTCTAAAAATAGCACAACTCACCAGTGAGCAGCCTCTAACATTTTAAGGTGTGTTAGGCATTTCATCTGGTTGCAGCAGCAAAGTGACTTTAGTACAGTGGAGCTGGTCAGAAGTGATTGGAAGCTATTCTCTGACAGGTATGAGTGACGGGTATGAGGTATGTTTAGCAGTTCAAATTGGGACAGGTTGTGCCTCGAAAATGTAGGTCCAGGTCTGTTTCAAGCCTCTATGTCTCATATGTTCTTAAATACATATACTTATATATACTTGTTATCTCGACATCTATTTTTGTGATGATGCATTATCACTAGGGTTGTCCTGAATATTTGGGCCCCAAAAAATTTCGGTCGAAAATGGCAAATAATGCATTTTTGGTTTCTGACAATTTTGGTTTTTAATGTGAACGAAACAGTGATGATGCAATCAACAACCACAACTTGCACACGCCAGATTGGATTAGAGATAACATGTCTGCCGTGTGGCGCATTTCCATATATCTAAGAAAGACATGCGGAAAGCCAATGGTAAGCATGCAATGCCGAAATTTCTAGAGGGGGTGCATTCACAAATATTTTCTCAATTTTGGAATTAGTTTATCATATAAAATCAACACATCTCGATTGAGCACAGAAGAGGCATGACCCTTCAAGCACAACCACTCCGTCTGTGTTTCTGAAAAGGCAAGAAAGTTTTCCAGTGATTCCAGTTAATATATGGGCTGTGCCAATCTTTGTTTTGATACACTATTTTGTTAAAGGCCTACAGTGAATTTTGTTTATCTTTCAACAGTTTTTAAAGCAACAGTTTTTTTGTTCTGAATACACTTGTTTTATGAAAGAAGATATTTAATTGTACAATATTTTGGCTAGCTTGCTTTTAGGCTATTCAGGAGGGGGGCCAAGTAAAATATTTTATTTCAAATTTTATTTTATATTGTGAATTGTTTGAATGCTAATAAATATTTTCATAGTTTTGTAACAGATTTATTCATTGAATCATGAATATTAATGAATTTAATCAGGTAAGTACACACAGTCACAGCCTTAATGACACTATTACAAAAAATAATAATATAATAATTCTTTGTGTTACAGTTATCGGCCATGTGTTTCCTCATTTTCGGTATTTGGTTTTGGCCAAAAAAAAAAAATCACACCCACCTATATTTTCTTCATCTTACATTTGATCCTATTAGCTGACATCAGCTAATTAGCTGAGGTCAGCTTAGTACAAATGTAATTAGTAATGCTTTTCAACTATTTGTATTTTATGCTCATTACAAGAAATACAGATGGGCTCCATAGCAACATCATCCCCAGCTAATTTTCAATATTTCTTAGAGCAAGTGAAGTTGGATGTCTAGAAGTCACACAAAAGGCATTAGCGCACTGGGAGGCAAGCAGCCTGGACGCACAATCAAGGAGCTCTCCTTGAGCTGCAACTCAATAAGCTATAATGCTGGTCACAGCGGGGGCACCAGGAGGCTCCTGCTTCCACTGCGGGTGATTAAAGATGTATGTGCGTGTGTGTGTGTCTGTGCATGTATGTGTGTGTGTGCTTGTGTGTGTGTGTGTGTGTGTGAGATAGTGCTTGTGTGTCTATGTGTGCCTAATGTCCACACCCAGGAGAGAGGAAAGGAAGAGAGAACTTGCTTGGCAGCTCTATTGGAAAACTGATGAATATGGATCATGTTAAGGCAGTGGCCCTTAAATATCCAGATGTCAGCCTGATTTCTGACAAGAACATGCTAGAGGCTATATAAATAAATAAATAAATTGACATGTAAATAAATAATAAAGCTGCTCACATGGAAGACATACAAAGTGATCTGACATTATACATACTTTCCATACTTTCAGCCCACTGTTTGCAATTCAATAATCTCAACATGTATTAAAAGCTGTGGCAAAACAAACAAATGAGACTAGATCAGCAAGGCAGGAGGAGTGTGGAAAAAGGCATGTATGCGTTGGGTTGCTGATTGATGCTGATTGTTTGCAAACTTTGCTGTTCAAACAATGGAGTAGCATCAGATACCATTATTAATAGAATGAGCATTCCCCATGGTGTATTATTATATGTCTATGATGCACATTGTCAAATTGTTTGCATTGTGATGCATTTTCCTTTCCCTCATATATATTAATTAGAAGCAATTGATATATTACTAAATTGCTTCTAATTAATGCAGATTTTTACATTTTGTGATTCCCAAACATCTGTCTATATTTCATTTAATGTTTTCTGATTGTCTAGAAACATATGAAGACATTTTTTAAATGTACAGCTAAAAAATAACTATCATTTATACTAAAATTCAGTATTTCAATGGATACTAATTTAGTGTGAATAAGGGGAGAACACTCAAGATCCTCCCAACAATCAATCCCTGTGTTTGGGTTTGTTTGTATTTGCAAGTGTTTGTTTGATCAGTGCACTTTAGCTTAAAGAACCACTCATTTGACAGGTTCTTAATAGAATCAAAACTAATTATTTCATGACATAAAGAATGTTTATTTTGGAGAGTGTACCTACATTGCACAATAATGTATTCCTTCTATCACTAGTCCAGCATGAGTTAAGGTAATGCCACCTTAGAGTGCCTTATGCCTATTCTGAATGACCTCACATTTGTTTCTATAACATGTATATATGTATTGAGTCATCTAATGTGGGGGATATAAATGTCATAGGACTAGAAACTCAGCACTAATGCATAAAAAATTAGAAAAAACATTCTGAGCACTCTGAGTCATGTTGATACACCTACCTCTGGCTCTCTATGATTCAATGCTATTCAAAACTCAATGCCAAACAATCAGCACTGGCAGCTTTCATGATTTGCTGGCAAATATAAAAAAAAAGAAAAAAGAAGTGCATCTTCTATTTTTAAGGACTTCATGGCCATGCTGTGTACGATTCGTCATTTTGTTTTGAAAGGCTGAACCAGGAAGTGTTTACCCTGGAGATAAATAATGTAAGGCATTCATGATTATTATGAAGGTAAAACGGAACCAGCAGGAGAAACGGGGAGAATATAACGATTGGGGTGCACATTTTATCTGTCCAACATGAACTGTGTGATCTTTCAAATCTTGTACTGTCCAGGAGTTAATATTTCCAAAGGGGTTCTTTGGAATGAAGATGTTGCAGAGCTATTTAGGAGACCTGAAGAATCTGTCAATCATGTGGTTACACCTGACTAAATAATGGTTACAGCTGACTATATAATGTCTCTCTTCAAATGGCAGATATGGTGGAACTATATCTGAGATTTGACTGACCCCATTAATGTTGATCATTTTAATGCTGATAGCTTTATGACTAAATGATGGTAATTAAAAATGCTATAAAACTGGTTAAGAAAACAAAAATAAGTCCTAAAGTCTGTGCTCTCCATCAATCTCGGGTGTAAGTGTAAGGGATGGGAAATCCCAGGTGTGTGCGTTTGCTGCAGGGTGTGAAATTCCCTAGGCTTAGGCGCCTTACCGTTTGTGGAAGGAGGATGGCCAGGACATGCGAGGCTTTTTGAGCCCGGGTCGGTGATTCTCCACGGTCCGGTTGCAGCACAGGTAGCGCTCGGTGTCGGAGTGATAGCGCTGCTTGATGCGAATGTGGGTCCGAGGTTGTCTCCATAAATGTTTGGGAGGCTTAGCGAAGCCGGCTCCCTCTCGGCTTAGAGCTGCACACTCCATCCCTGGATAAATACGCTTGTTTTGCTGTCCACAGTGAAGACGGGAGTGGTTTGTGCAGCTCTTGGGGTCTTGGATGACTTTCTCCGAACGCAACTTTTAGATCATTTCCGACGCGGAGCTGTCCACCGCCACGTGGTGCTGAAACGGGCAGCGGCTCTCAGGAAAAGAAAAGTTACCAAAACGACCAAGTAGATCTTTCAGCTAAAAGAAAGCTTCTACAGTCACGTCGGTTCACCTTTGAATAAACGAACAAGCAAACAAAAATACGCACCGGCTTCCTTCAGCTGACCAAACACACTCGTTCCATCGTGTTCCTCACACTGAGAGCGACAGAAGCACACTTGAACCCAGTCAGTCCGTGCTCTGAAACTGAAACTCTTCAGGCCGAGAGAGACCGCGACTCAAGCTGCCTGCCGAGTCCCCGTGCGTTACCAGCACCAAGACGACGATGTGCTGGAGTGACCGCCCAGTTCCACTTACATCACCACAAACACCAGCCTCTAACGCCAGCCTCGCTGTCATTATAAAAACATGATCTCCATCTGAAGCTCATTTATCTTCACAGGAACAAACCACAGCCGAGTAAAGCACAAAGCACAAATCGGGCAGGATCTGAGACATCTATGAGATGTCGTGCATGATGTCGTGCATGATGCATCTCCTATAAACCACATCTAAACCTGATCCAAATATACATAAAATCCTTAAGGCATAAAACCTTTAAATGGCACTGTCAGTAATACAATGAATTACAATGGATTGCGCACACAGAGATATTCCATCAGAGTATTACTGTGCAATAAAAACGTTTCAGTAACCAGAAACACTAACAGGATAAATGGGGAAAATTGGGCATGATGGTGCACATATGTCTGTGTGGGTGTGTAATCATAATTGGTGCTGTGGTGCTCTAGCAAAATGTCCTAACCCAATCTTTTTTACACCATTTGAAAACACCAGCTGCTGTTCACATTACGTAAATATTTCATGATCGAAACCAGAATAGAGATAGAAACAGTTCAAAAAAGTGTGCTGTTTTTTCTTAAAAACCTGTTTGTTACAACATCGTGGACATATGGGAATTTAAAACTTCAACAAAATTTAGTGGTTTATATATAAATAAAGTTGTCCTAGGTTATTTGATATGAAAAGCTCTGTTCTATAGATAATGACCCAACAATCATGTTCACATGTCAACGATCATGTTCACAACATTAGTCATAGGAATCAAACTACCTCATAAAAAATAAATAAAATGGTTATGAATACCTGCCTGATGCTATAGTTTTGAGAAGGTTTTGACCAAAAATGTATTCCAAAGAAAACTTTCAGATTTACAACCCCTGGATTGATATCACCACCACTGTAAAGAAACCAGAAAGGTTCTCTACAATGCACAATTTCACATCAAAGTAATCAGAATTACAGCTCAACAGCACTTTCCAAAGATTGTGGAATTCCCTTGTAATTAATAGAGAAACACCTAATTATTCCATAATAAATATCAAGAGATGATGCAGAGGTTCTGTTAGTCAATGGGCAGGGCTTTACACTTTCCAATAAAAGAGCAGGCAGTCTCATCCGGTCATTTCCAACTCTGTATTCATGGTCACGTCACACTGCCCTTTAAGAGCTTTAGTAAACATAAAGGACTAAAATGTGCTATGCAGAGCAAAAGGAAACCCACCTGAGAAAAACATCACTGCCCCGGCTCCCTCTTTCTGACCTTTCTCCCATTTAATCTTTCTGCCATTTGATCCGACAAGCAATTAATATTCATTTGAGAGGGGAGAGAGAAGATATGAGCACAGCTGCAAAACAACCAAATTACTAGGGCTTCCTGTTGTGTGTCCTGATTTGGTGTCTGTATGTTCTGAGGCAGTGACTAGCCTTTGACTTCTCCATAACGGCCCTGCGTCAGTGGAGCCCAGATGCACAATGTAATGAAATATGTGGACGCACACACGAAAGCACAATAAAGGAGCTTGCAACCTCAGGCAGTGAGAGAAATGACAGGGGCTGGGGGATGCAAACCTAACCTCTGGTTGGCTAAGCTCACAGATTCTGCTCTCTGAAAATGAGCTCTGCGCATAGAATGAGACTGGGGACAAGATTTTTTTTATTTGTTGCCAAATACATTACACTATTTGTAGCTGGTTTGCATGTACTGAAGCATTTAATTTGTTTAGAAGCCTCTGTGCCTGCTGCTTTGACAACTGCCTTTCACCACACAGGGTAAAAAGTATAGGTAGAAGTCTCCGATCCAAGGTACAAAGAGCTGCTGTGGTTGCAAGTTTCAATTCCAACAAACCACCAACAAATCTAATAAATTTCTTGAAAACTGACCAACTGACCCATCCATGTTACTGACGAGTTTTGGAGCTACCTGTCCGAGCTTGAGAAGGCCTGTCTGAATGCATGAAAGTGGTGGCTATTGGTGTCTCCCTCCTCATTCACTCCTATAACTCACCAACAATTAGATCTGAGAATCTGAGAAGAGTATTGCTAAAATGCTACCAGGTTGGAATGTACTGTTGTGGCTAATCAAAACTATGCAGATTGGAAAGCAGCTATAAACATGACAAATAAAACTGGACAACATATACTACTAAAAACAGTGTGGTTTGTGTGACAGTAAAAATAATCGCACACTAAATTTAGGAGCTGTGTACAACACCTCCTCACTGGGTTAAATAAGATTATTACCAATGTTCTGCCAAGGTTGTCCAGCTGAGAAGAAGTTGCTATGGACAGCTGTGGCTGGGGCATGGATCATTAAATAATCAGGTTTGCTCCTACCTGGTGGCGAAGAAAACCTGCAGCCACCTCTGCACTACAAAGTGAACAGTTGAATTGATGTAAATATGTCAGTTTTTCCACTCTAGCAGACAATGCCTCATTAATGTTACAGAGCTATGTGCTTTCCACTGGTGTTAGACAAATGGCTCAGGTTAGAGGTTATGGGTTAAAAAGAGCTGATGACTGACCTGTGCTCAGTTTGGGCATCACTAATTGTGTCCAGGTTCCTGGTCTCCATGTTGGCCAAGGCTGTTTTGTAGAGGGCCTCCAGGTCCAGTAGTTTCTTGGTGTCAAGAGTGGAGTGTCGTCGGGCAAGAGGAGGCAAGAGAAGAGGTCCCGAGAAACGTCTACGAATGGCATAGCTGGGCTTAGGGACTGACTCTGGCATACAGAAGCCATGAGAGTCACGTCGCCTCTGTGGGCACAAACAACGAGAGATCAAAACATCACCGATCACAGATACCACAAAACAAATTTGCTATCCTGAAAAAAAATATTTGTGGCAGCATTATGTATCTATGAACAATCCCATCACTTGTCATATCAATAAGTCATGTTATTTTATTCAGTAATGACAAAAACAGTGCAGACCCACCTATATTAACCAAAACATTTTATGATAATGTTTTTAACACACACTGCTTTTCAAATATGAAATGCTCTGAATTTTTAATGTTTAAAAACTTATTCTCAATGTTATACATCATCCTAAATTATTATGGCACAATCTGAACACTCTGAACATGTTACATTTTCTTTTAAGAGCATCCAATAAATGAATAAAAACCTAAGAAGTAGTGATGTCGCATTGAAGTAAATTTATATGTAAAATTTATATCACACACGCACACACACACACACACACATATATATATATATATATATATATATATATATATATCAAAACATCATCATCAACTTTCAAACTGTAGTATAATACCATCAGATATGCAACACAAAGGTAACACTGATTTTGAAAGACAAACAATATGTCTTGAAATTACTTTTATATTGGATATGGCTGCAGACATGAGGACAAGCTCTTGAGAATCAATCACTGCAGCAAGCTATCCAAATATTTTTAGCCACACAGATGGGAAAACACCACTCATCACTGTGGGAGCTCTACGAATTTTCTCTGAAGCACTATGACATCCCAGCTCAAATCATTCTGTCTATAAAGGCCTAACAGACTTAGGGCAGCATAATGCCTAGTTTCAGCACAGTGGAACATAGCAGAGGGATTAAAGCGTTTGATAAAACAAGTAAAATAAAATCTGCACGAGCAAGATCGATCTAATAACACCTCCAACTGACATCTTAGGGATGAGTTTCATCACCAGGCAGGCCCAAAATATTGCTGGCATTTCATGTTGCTCATTTTTCATGTCTGCACAGTACATCTGGAGATAAATAATGTTAATTGTTTGGTCAAGCAGCCCTTAAAAGAATGCAGAGTTCATGAACTCTTTGTGTCTCCGGATTGCTCAAACCTCAAAATAAACAGTAAATCCAACATGCTGTTACATCAAGGCCCACTCTGATAGCCTCTACCACTGTTTAACTGCTCGTTGTGTGAATCACAGGACAGAAGGACTATTTCACAGTCAGTAGTCTTTACCCTGATTTTTTACATATCAAAGCAAAATTCACAAACAATAAAAAAAATCACACCTTTCGTCTTGAAGCTGCTGTAAATAACCCACCTCCGATCGGCACACACACACACACACACAGCACAAGTGTTCACACTCTCACTTTCTTACAATCCACATATCTGTTCTGTTGTCTCAGTGGACATAAGAGGTGTTAAACCATTAGAAAAGTGTGAAAGACAATAGATCATACACACACACACACACACATTCTTTGACAGAAATGACAAGAGGACATTTTATGTTGCCGTTTCCTATTAACAGGAGGCTTAGGTGATCAATCACTTGACTCATGGCAAGAGAGTGGAAATCCCACAGTACTGGACCTCTTGCCTTCTCTCCGTTTTATCTATTAGTCCAGAGGCTCAATGGCCACGTAGGGAATTGTTGATTTATCGCTCTATTGTTTGTCTAGTGCTAATTTGGGATTGCAGTGTGCAGTACCCATGACTGAGGGTAACTACACTGCATAACCAATATTAAGTATACCACAACTCTACAACATCTTCCTTTTTGCACACAATATACTCAATACTTTATTAAAGCAATACACAAAGAGAGATCATAATTTGCAGTGATTTCACTATGTTGAGGGGCGGATCGTTGGTTTACTGTTTTTATAAAACAATAAAATACAATATGAAGAAATATACCCATTTATAATAAATATTTACCTTTAGTTCATTACCTTACACTTCCCTGTACTGTTGGGCAATAAGATGACATTTATCATCGACATTTATTAAGATGACATTTATTAAGATGACATTTATTAAGATGACAATTACAATAAATCACAATATGCTTTCCAAAATCATGTTGGTTATCTGGAAACAATAACTATACTTCTACTATATTGACTGGGTTAAATAGAATTGCATAACTAAATACAACTTTAATTGAATAAACTAGTCAAAAATAGATCATTCTAACTAACATAAGACTAAAATGCTCAGACTTTTAGTTGACTGAAACTTGACTAGACTAATAATAATACATCTAATTTATAAAACGCTTTTCAGAATACCCAAAGATGCTGTAGAATTTTGAGTTGACAAAGAAAACAGAGCATTTTGTTTGTCTACTCACATTTTAATTATTTTGTTTAAAAAGTTCCTGTGTTTTTTCTCCCCCATAGTATGGAAATAGTATCGAGTATCGAGTAGCATCTCTAGTATCGGTATCAAGTTTGAAATTTCAGTATCGTGACAAGACTATTTTGGATATAGATTTGGGCTGACTTGTAAGCTCTGAGCTGCAACATTTTGCTTAATTGCAGAATTCACATAAAAAAAAGTTCAGCTTCTGCTTCACAAAGAAATGTAGCTCTTTTGGAGGTTTTTCCTGTCTCAGTGTTTCTTAATCTTCTGTAAATGAAAATACATTTTATTCATTGGTTTGGAATTATGTAATTTGGAGCTGAATGGAACGGAATGGGAATCGTTTTCCATTCAGTCAGGAGTAATTTACAGGGTAGCATCATGTTGTTAGAACCTTAAAAGGCCTATTTATTATGCTGTTAACAGTATCCCATAGTGAATCTTAACAGGCCATTTTTACTGGATCTTACTTTTAAGGTTATGTTCTTTTATACACCTTTTAGATAAAAAAAAAAACACCTAATGGAATCTGAAGGCCATTTTTATTTGTATCCCTCTGTTTACAGAATATTTGCTATCATTAGAAAAGATTTGGGGCTATTTCCGAATTACAAGTCAATCAAACGATTTGTTGAGTAAGAAAAGACACATTCAAAGGCAAGAAACTGGTGCTCATTTAGAGTTACTACGAATATGAAAACAATTTACAATACATTGCCAAAGGCTATCCAGTATACTACTTACTCTAGTTAGTTTAGTAGTGAAATCCTCTATAAATTCAGCTACTATTTAAGAAGCAGTCTTGATATATTTCAGCTGTCTGGAGCTTGGCAGTGATGCCTGGATTCGCTATGCTTTCGCTGTGGAATTGAGGACACCCAGCTTGACTGCTTGCGCACACTGGGAGGCATTGAAATCCCGCCTCTTCACATTTCTGTGGTTATTTTATTGGCCAAGGGGACTGGCTTGGTATTTGGAAACTCCAAATGGACAAGCTGATGCCATTGCTATGGTTCTACTTGCCCAGGAAACAGTTTGTTTCTCACACATCCATTTGGTGCAAGGCTGAAATGTACTGCCAGTGCCTCCTCGCACTGTCCACTTTGTGTATGGTGGTGGCTGAAATACTAGATCACTGAAAGGCCTCTGTCTAATGGGGAAAGTCAGAATGCAGTGACTAAATTACAGGTAAAACAGCAAGAGTTTACAGCCAAACCTGTTCCCCAGGAAGAAACTAAGAATTGGCATTTAAACTATGTAAATAACTACAGGTCCCAAACGTCCTTTCAGCGCATATTAAAAATGTCACTGCAAGGCCCAGTTATCATGCTGACCTCAACAGCACTGAGAATGTGTCATATAGCATTGAAATCAGCGTCCTTAAAAGCAATGTATAGGAATGGTCAACAAGCTTGCAACAAGATTGGTCAAAAAGTGCTTCTGCAAAATGGTCTGTAACACATTCATCCAATCCATAAAACTAATTAACACTTACTGAAAATATTTTTGCAGCGGAAATTCCCTTTATGTGTAATATTGTGCAGTGCTGGTAAGTGACATTACACAAATAAAATGAACTCATTTGCATTTTTTTATTCCGTCCAACAATGTATGTATCGGTGTAAATGAAAACAAATTAGGAATTGCTACAAAATGCATAAGCGTGCCTTTATGTATTTAGCAAAGTAATAAGCTTGACATTATGTAGTCCATATTCCAATGAATGCTACAAAATTATGCTGATTGTATAGTTAACTGCACAGTCTTTTCACTTAAAGAATATGTTGATTATTCAACTACCAGCACAGAATTACAAATTGTAAACGCAAAAGTAAACCTAGCATTTGTACCGAGTGCTTAGTTTTGACCTGCTTTAATGCCCCTCTCCTGGCCTTAAAACAACAGAAATGCATCAAGCAGGCCTGCTGTGTAAGAGTCATCACCAGAAAGTGACTACAGTCTGACTGTGTCTCCATCTGCTCGACAATAAGGCGCAGGCAAATGTCGTATATGCATAATAGTACCCATGGCCAATCCTGTTGAGGTGGTGGGTGAGGGGGAAATAACACCTGGGGCTGGTGTCACTGATGTAAGAAATGACAAACCTACCTTTAAGAACATCTATCAAATCAATGTAGGCTGTTGCAGAGGATGTTTTATCCAATTGCAGAAAACGTATTTGCATAATCTAAAACTGATTGGTTTGATATCTCCCTGGCTCATAAATAATATGTGCGGACACTTACAGTGCAGGCACAGGTTACATGCTTGATATGCCAAAGCAAATCACTGTCGATTTGTAAAGCACAGTTGCATACAAATAACACTCCAATGGAATACCATTTTGATTTATATTTTCTTTAACCTGTACAAAGCTTTTAAAGCTCCACATCAATAAAAAAAGAAATTTCTTTTTTAAATAAGAGTTTGATGCTGTACAGAAATGGCTCTATAAAAACTGCACTTTAGTGTATTTTACCTGAATTGTTTATTTTACTACAATCCAAAAAACATTCACATACCTATTTGGCCAACAGCAAATTAGCCCTGCCAATTTACCCACTAGCCCCATTGAAGCTAAGCAGTGTTTTTAATCACAACTGTCTTTTCATGGAGGCACAATACCCTGCTGCCAGTCAGAAAAGAGTCAGTTTGCATATATATATATATATGAGTCTGCGGGTACAGAGGAAGGCTAAACAATGGTTAAACAATATCACAGAAATATCATAAGTGGGCTTCAGGGGATATCAATTCTCAAAAAAATGTAAAAGGACTTTAAAAGCTCTAACTAAAGACAGTCTATGATTAAACCTGTCAATCGCTCTACTGAACTATGAGAAGAAATACATAGCTAGCAACAAGTCAGAAAACTGCAGGAAATCACTCACAGCACAAATGCAAGCAAACTTGGATAGACAGACCATTTTGGATAGATTTTGAGCAGGTTGTGAAATACTGTTTTTGTATTTAAGGTGCGTATTGACTTCAGGTAATTGTTAGCAACTTTCACCTCGGAGCTTCAGTGCTAAACTAAGCAAAATTTAGACACCAAACATTTAGCTGAACTAGTCTTCTACAACAAAGAAAATGTAATACTAGTCTCAAACATACACTATAAGAACAAATGTATTGTGACACACCTTTCCAGGTTTGGGGTTGGTTTGGGGTAGATTTGGGGTAGGCACATTACTTCCAGGGGCAGGCAATCTTAATGCTTCAGCATACCAAGATATTTTGGACAACACCATACTTCCAACTTACTGGAGACAGTTTAAGTAGTTGGTTGCCTGGTTGGTTCAAATCCCAGGACTGCCAGTGGCACCACTGAAGTACCCTTGAGTAAGGTACCGTGCCCACACGCTGCTCCCCGGGCGCTGCATTCCTGGCCGCCTGCTGCTTCACTTGATGAATGGGTTCACGTATAACAATTGAACACTTTACACTTACTAATGTAAAAAATATAGCATAGCACACCAAGACATTCTGGACAATGCCATGCTTCTAGCTTTGTGGAGACAGTTTTGGGGAATGCCTTTTTCTATTCCAGCATGACTGTGCCCTGGTGCTCAAAGCAAGCTCCATAAACACATGGAAGGATGGATGAGTTCAGAATGGAACTTGACTGGCCCGCACAGAGTCCTAACCTCAACCCCATTCAACACCTGTGGGATGAACTGAAAATCTTGTGGAACGTTTTCCAAGATGAGTGGAAGCTGTTATAGTTGGAAAGGGCAGGGGCAGCTCCATGTTAAAGTCTATGTTAAAGAATGTTAAGTCCCTGCTAGCGTAATGGTCGGGTGTCCCAATACTTTTGTCCATTAAATGTAGCTTGCTACTCATTATTCTTATGGTAGTGTTGCACACATGGATCTGGCAGCTTTCACAAGACTTTGGACCATATCTAACTTGTGTTTTCAGCTGTAATCGGCTTGATTCCAAATTGTGTGACTCTGTTTCTCTCACAACACTGCGTTAAGTGCAATATTTTCCCCTCATTTTACCAAAACAATAGCAAATTAAAGATATGAGTCTCTCTTTCCCTCTCATCTGATCTCTGAGTATCTCTCTTGCTCATGTTTATATCCTGAGTTTTAGCCTCAGGGAGCGTCAGCAGGGAATCTCTTCATTAAAAGCCATAGACATAACAGCTTCAATTAAGAGGCACATGAAGTACATTACAAAGGAAATCAGTATGCATCAAGAGCTTGGTTCATCAATGTACCAATTAATGATAATGAAAATAATCAAGGATTCAAAATACAACACTTAATTAATACACATTAATCTGGTTGTTTTGTTTGAAAAATTACACTCATAATGATCAGAGCCAGTCTTTCAGACTCTTGATTACAGATGCTATTAATGTTCTCTAGCTGTCCATCATTTACTTGTTTCTACTGCACTCCATGATAAATGTATAACTAAATGTTGTGCATTGCAGTGTGTAAAAGTTGAGAGAACAAGTAAGGTTTTAATTATGCAATGTGCTCCTCTGTGTTTTTATTGAAGTGTATTGATATTTGTGGTAACAATAGACTGAATTCTATTGTTTGTTTTCCTCTTCTTATTTTGTAAATGTCACGTTTTTAAAGCATTTAAATTTTGAAGACAGACCAATCCATGTGTTATAGGAACAAAGGAAATCATGTTGTAGCTTATTGTAGGGCTAGTAGTGATCTAGTGGGTAGGACCACTGGGTTCCCGAGCAAGACCCTTACTCCCAAGTTGCTCCAGGAACTGTCCCCTCCAGGAACTGTCCCCTGTAGTTAGGGAATGGAAGTTGCTTTGGATAAAAGCAGTATGAATGTATGCAGTATGAAGCAGCAAAATGTAATGAAAATTTAGTGATATCTTATGACTGAGTTGTTTGAAATTGGGTAAATAGCATCTGTAATCAAGAGTGACTATTTAAAAAGGCATTTGTTGGCTGCTGGACTTTGGCTATGGTTTTGTTAAGTGAGCCAAACACTGTGTAAACATTCCAAATTATGGCTTAAAATGTTAAAATGGGAATGTGTCACATCATCTATTGTCCTGATGAAAGAGGCCACTGTCATTAGGAAATGCCATTGCTATGAAGGGGTTTACTTTGACCGCAACAATGTTTACGTAGGTGGTACATGTAACATTCACATAAATGCCAGAAGCCAAGGATTCCCAGTGGAACATACCTAGAGCATCACACTGCCACCATCTGTTTTCATTTTTCCCCACAGTGCCTCCTGCTGTCATATCTTCCCCAGGTAAGCCACACACACACACACACACACACACACACACACACACACACACACACACACACACACACACACACACACACAC
>JBBPDB010102000.1:0-16212 GCA_037974465.1 Brachypetersius altus
GGGAGGAGGATGCTGAGGAGAGACTCTGAGTGTGTTGGGAGGAGGATGTTGAGGAGAGACTCTGAGTGTGTTGGGAGAAGGATGTTGAGGATTGAGCTGCAGGGAAGAGGAGTAGAAGAAGGTTTAGTAGAAGGTTTATGGTTGTGGTGAGGGAGGACTTGCAGGCAGTTGGTGTCAGAGAGGAAGATGCAAAGGACAGAAGAAAATGGGGACAGTTGATCTGCTGTGGAGATTCGTAGAACAGTACCAGCTGAAAGTAGAAAAAGAAAGAGTGTGTGTGTGTTAATATGTTTGATTCAGGAGCGAATTATTGAGCGCCTGAAAGAGCAGAGGGAGAGGGAGGACAGGGAGAGGATGGAGGAGCTGGAGTCCTACAAGAAAGAGAATAAAGACCTGAAGGAGAAGGTCAGCACCCTGCAGGTGGAGCTGAACGAGAAGGAGGTAAGACTGAGATTGTGAGTGTGCATGTGTGTGCATGTGTGTTAATGTCTGTGCTTGTGTGTTTGTGTTTGTGTGTATGTGTGTGTGTTCATTAGAAATCTGGTGACACTGTTGAATTGAGTTTTCTCGCAGTTTATTTGAGGTAAACTGTAAACCATGGTGGATTTAGGTTTGTGCTCCTTACAGTGTCTTACCCATGGGCGTCTCAACCATTATAGCTGCGGGGGGCATATCCCCCAATAATGGGGGACGATTTTCAAAATCATTAGTTTTGTCCCCTGCACTTTTTGTTTCCAGGACAACAACTGAGACTCTGAACGCGTTCACATTGTGTTGATCATGGAAAAAGAAAAGTATCACTGTACTGTATTAAGTATTATGCCAAAATTATATCCAATCCAAAGAAATGTAGTACGTTCAGAGAATTATGTATTGGATTCTCTAGCCTGCAGATCTTTATCCCACTGAGCTGCTGGGACGAAGTTCCAAATGAGCTCCAGCAAATGATGCAGAATTATCTGCAGCTTTGAACAGCTGCTGAGAGGGTTTGGGCACAAATTATTTCCGTTAATTGCTGGAAAGGATGTGGTGAATCTGTGCTGCTGTGTTAAAGGCAAGGGGCGGATATTTTGATTAAACCTACATAAACATTCCCATCCATTAAATTGCACTTAAAATGCACTTCAAAGGCAGTCAGTTACAATTGTACATGTTAAGCATTTCTAATGGATTCTTGGAATAAAGTCCATGGGTGGGGCCAAACTTCTGACCTTTAGTGTATGTTTATATAGAAAACTGTGAGTGTGTGTGTGTGTGTGTGTGTGTGTGTTTTGGGAGTGTGTGTATATGCTGTATGATTCTACGTTTTTATATGTGTCATTATGTATGACTGTATCTCTGTGTTTTATATGTAACTAAGTGTGTTTGTGTCCAATTAGGTGTGTATCTGTCTGTGTGTGACGGTGTAGTCGTGTCCTAATATGTAACTGTGTCTATCTCTGTGTTTAGTTGTGTCCCCATGTGTGTGTCAGTCTGTGTTTATGTCTGGATGTGCTGGATGAATACACTGCACTGCTCTGCATGTGTGTGTGTGTGTGTGTTTCTCCTAGTGTCCTATCTGTCAGCTTTGATTCTGTCTTTCAGTCGTTTCTCTTCTCTTCTCTGTCTCTTTCTCTCTATCTGTCTCTCTCCCTGTCTGTCTCTGTCTGTCTGCCTGTCTGTCTCTCTCCCTCTGTCTCTCTCTCTCTCTCTCTCTCTCTTTCTCTCTCTCTCTCTCTCTCTCTCTATTTAGTCAAATCTGATAGATCTGAAAGAACATGCCTCTTCTCTGGCCTCCTCTGGCCTGAAGAAGGACTCGAAGCTGAAGTCTCTGGAGATCGCCATCGAGCAGAAGAAGGAGGAGTGCAGTAAGCTGGAGACGCAGCTGCAGAAGGTACGGCTTAACCTTGAAGAACCTGAATTATTTAATGTTAATGATCTGGTTGAACATCTTTTTGAAACACCCCAGGTTTCATAAACAGTTATCATGATGGTGGTGTAACAACCATGACCAAATTTACTTTTAACCACTCATCTAACCTACAGCAGTGCAGCCCCGCCCACTCCATTTGAAGAGTGTTGTTACTGGAATTAGAGTGGAAGGTGTGGGAGAATGAATAAACGTTGTGCCGTTCCGGGCTGTCAGGATGCAAGTAGAATATTGTAGCTTTTTGTCTTGTGAATAGGTCAGCCAATCAGAACCCAGATCATTTACCTACACCAGTATTAAAGAAAAGGGAACAAAATCAGCCTGTTTAACTGTAAGGCATCAAGAGAGGTTGGGAAAGCTGGTAGATAAATCTAAGCAGATGTTATTACCGGAAAACAAAACAAGTTCTATGGGTTTTACTGAATACAGATAAGTGTTAGAATTCATAACTATAGCCCTGATTGGTTGCTTGTCTATCAGAAGTCACACTATGTGATAAAACCTGTGTCAGCTGATGGTGGATGTCTCTGTACAGAAGGCCCACGAGGTGGAGGTCCAGCAGGGCTCCCGGGGGAACCCCGACTACGTGGACCGAATGAAGCTCCTGGAGAAGGAGGTGACCTTCTTCAAGGAGGAGTCCAGCAAATCCCAAGCAGAAGTGGAGAGACTGCTGGAGATCCTGCGGGAGGTGGAGACCGAGAAGAATGACAAAGACAAAAAAATCGCCGAACTGGAGAGGTGAGTTCCTCGAGTTCTTAAAGCAGAGAAAATGAGCCAAACAGAAGAACTTTCCACAACATTTAGCTAATCCTGCAAGACCAATTCTGTAAACCTCCTATTTTCAGTATCTACTTCATTTATATTTAAATATCTATTTATGTATATTTGTGTGTTTCATACAATATATCTTTATATCTATACATGGGACATACATTCGGTAAATGTTTATATGTGTATATATGTGTGTATTAAAAGTAATTTAACAATTCATGAAATAAACGAATAAATGAATGATGAATGCACATTTATGCAACATTTAAATCAAGCTCAGTATCTGTTCTTCTGCCTGTCCAATGGCCATCGATATTCAGTTCAGTTCAGTATTTGTTTGGCAAAATGAGTTGCAGGATAGGGGTCTGCTGTAACATACTGTATCTGCTGCTGTTATTGATTTATTTACACATTTGGAAATATATACAAACAGCTATTCCTAAAAAGACATCAGAACCCTGCATTCTGGCTCTAATGCTGTCTTTCAGGGTAACTTTATTTGGTGGGACCAATCCTAGTGATGACACAGTGACGTTAACCCAGATGAACTGAAAGTGAATTATGTTGTGTTTGAGTTTCTCTAAGGGTTTGTCTCTGTTTAACTCTCTGTGTTTGTTCATGTGTCTGTGTTCTTTGTGTTTCTTGTTAATAGTGAGTTAATAAGCAGAGCTCAAATTCCCCACCACCATAAACTGCCTCCACTAACTGGATTTCACAGTACGAGTTTAGCTGGAATCGTGTTCATTCGTCATGCAGAATTGAAACGAATGGAAGCTGCTTTATTTAGAAGGGAAGAGGGAGGGTCTCTATACGGTGATGGTTCTGTTATTGATACAGGAGCGTTTATTTTTATCACTGAAGTTTATATACAAACAGAAGTTGTTTTGTTTACATATATATATATATATATATATATAGTACTATGCAAGAGTCCTGAGCCACCTCCCATTTCTTCATATTTTGTTCCAAAGATCCAGAATTTCTTGTGTTTTTAATATAGTCTTATGCAACAGTTCTCGAGGCTTGTTGGCTTTTAAAGACTCTTATTTTGTTTGTTAAGACACACAGTGATGTATGTCATTCAAACAGCACCAAGCAGATTCATTTTAAGGCCTGAACCAGTGAAGAAACCGGAGCAGATGATTGTAGATGATCAGGCGGTGATCAGTATACTGATGGTGCTGAATGCTGAGTGGTTGGAACATCTCTTTCTAGGCACATTGTATCTTTAGTAAAATATTTGTACCCATTTCCTTCATTTAATCTACTCAGTATGCCAAAGATAAAACAGTTTGACAAGCAGGAAATAGTATTTTGTCACCAACAAAAATCAAAATGTGAAGAAATGAGAGGGGTCAAGACTTTTGCATAGTGCTGTATATATATCTATAAGAGCTATGTACCTTATTTGATCCAGTCCTCTTTTCTTGCTGAGGGTGTTCAGGGGTCCAGAGAATCTCTGTCAGTAGATTTCTGTTGTGTTCTGTTTTTTAAGACCACCGGCGACACCTGCTGCTCATGATCTGCACTGCGTCTGCGAGCTTGTTTTAGTGGCATCTGATTAACTGTGTGTTTCTCTTCTTTTTTGCTGGCTTGCTCTCTTGTTTTTTTTTTAATGTTCTCTTTCTTTTTTCTCTTTTATTATCCCTTCTTTTTTCTTTTTCCTCCGTCCTTTGCTCTCCAAAACGTTTTTGTCATTTTTCTCTCTGTCCTTTTGTTTGATGTTTCACCACCATGAAACCTCTTGATTTTCCCTCCTTTTTCTTTTACTTTCTTCTTTCCCTATTTTTACCATTATTCTGGGATTTTACACATACATTTGAAATGCCTTAAATGTGCCATTTCTTTTTTTCCCCTCTCTCTCTTTCATTTGCTAAAATATGGCTACCTATCACTCTTTTTTCCTCAATTCCTCCATATCTCTCTCTTTTCTCATCTCACTCTTCACTGCTTTTCCCTCACTTTGCTCCCCACTCACCACACCACACCCCACCCATCACCACACCCCACCCCACCTCACCCCACCCATCACCACCAAACATCAACCCTAAACATCACCCCTGTCCAGTCCACCTGCTCCTTTGCCCCGCCCCTTGCCCCGCCCTGGGGGCAGAGCCCCAGCTGACCCGCCCCCTTCCGTCTCCAACGCCCCTCAGCAGATTGGGGGCATGATGTGGGACTTCCTGGGAAAGTGAGTGCTCTGCCCTGCGCACGCCTGTCGCCTGCTGGGCCCCCCTCCTGAATACGGACTGCCTTGGTTGACCACATAATCCCTACAAACAAATGAACAAATAATACAAAATAAATATTAACCAAAACCTGGACAATGGAATGTGGACATTTACATTTCTGTACAAATAAACAAAATGAAGGACATATTGGGCACAACACAATCAGTAGGGCCTGGTCTGCCCATCCATTCTTTCATAGCTGGTGGTTGTGAGGCAGGAGGAAAAAGCCTTTAGAGGTGTCAACCCGTCCTCCATGTGGCCAAATGTAAACACACCAAATTTTAAAAGTTTTGCCTCCAGCAGTTCTTGAGATATAGAAATGTGTCAGTTGCAGTTCACAAAATCTGGTGGACGTCTAAGGAATGTGGTGGCGATGCTCGTGTGCCAAATTTTGTAAAGTTTGAGGCTTTATGTCACCAGATACTGGCTAAGTGGTGCTACTTCACAAATGAGTCATAATGAGCTTTGGTCCTGTGCCCACTAGAGGCCAGCTTGCCACACAATGTCAACATTTTTGGCAAATCAGTTGCAAGGCTAATGCCCAGAAACCCCACTTTAGGGGGCGCCATAGCAAAGGGACACGTCCAACAATGGCCACAAATCTCTTATTCTGTATCAGCCCTATGATGCTATGATGCAAGCTTCATGTTGATTGGTGAAGTCTTAAGTATATAGAATGTCGACCAAAAATTGGTGAAAAACCTGAAGAAAAAGAAACTGTGACCATTTAACATATTTCAAAGAATTGAAACACAGATTTTAAGATGTGCCATAATGTTTGCACAGGCCTCATTATATGATTTGTTTTCCCTCACTGTGTGAAATTCCGTATATGAACAGTATTTGTGTATTAAAATGAGCAGTGTATGTGTCTGTGGAGGATGTGGATCAACGATGTGTGCCATTTGATGAAAGGTGAACAACTCTTGTACCCGTCTGTATAAAGTCTTCCCCTAAGCTGACTGCTCTGTTGGTTACCACATCGGAATCCGACGATGATTAATTAAAAGTGATTTATTTTGATGCTAAAACTATACATAAAAAATGTTAAAATGTTGGTATTTTGACATAAAAAGTCTTCAGTTCCTGATAAGGCTGGATGGGATTTTTCCCTGCGTTCCCTTGCAACCGTAGCTAAGAAAGAACGAAAGGGGCGAGAGAGTGAGTCCACAAATTCCCAGTCAGCCAAAAACACAGGGGGCGGCCTACTGTGCCTGAGCACTTGACTGTCTGACTGCACAGCGTGTGTGTGTGTGTGTGTGTGTGTGTGTGGCTGGTGATCTTGTTTAAGGGCTTTCTGTGTGTGTGCTGATAAGTAATGCACCCTGTTACTAATGTGCATGCTGTAATGAAGTGTGTGGTGTATTTTGCATGTGTTTGATTATGCATCTTTTTATTTATGTTTAAATAATATGAGTCATTTACATTATAAACGCAAAGTCTCCACCTTCAGACCTTCTCTGGGTGTCTGTGTAGACATATGGATTTGTCTTTCAGTTTTGTGTTTGTGTGTATGTGTGTGTGTGTTTGTGTGTTTGTGGTTATGTGTGTATAATTTCTATAGGAGGTTTAAATGTATTTACAATAACAAAAAAAATGTGTGTGTGTGTGTGTGTGTGTTGTTAGTGTTGGCATTAATACACACCAAGATAAAATTCAACCGAATGGCTGATATTCTGGAGGGCTTTAATAAAAACCTCACACTTAAAGGGCCCAAATCCTACTTTTAAGTCACTTATAACCAAAAATAGTCACAATTTATTTCTACTTTCTAATCGTCATGGTCTAGTTCTGATATCCCAGAAGGTTGCAATATGCACATGAAGCATGAAACCCATGCGAAAGTTGGAAAGGGAGCTCACTGAAAAAGACCAGAAGAATCTGGGATATGGGTTCTTTTAAAAGCTGTAAGTGAGAAGTGTGATGTTCAGCAGAGATCTTAGTGTGTTTTATTCAGCCTTGCTTTTGCTGCCTAAATCCCCTCACACACTGACATCGTTCTGTATACACCCTCAGTGTCATCCTCTGGTCACCCAACGCATACTCACAAACACACACCCATGCAAAAACACACTTGGTCTTAGTGTACATAAGAACACACAGTCTACAGAAGAATTTACTAATACACAACTGCTATTTATTTATTATTTATTATTTAATTTAATAAGAACAGGCCAGAAGTTTGGATTTTAAAATGCGCTGTTATTACAAAAGGAAAATATTAGAAATACTGTTATAGTTAAAATACAAATGTAAATAAAGTGTAACAATATATGTTAGTATATGTATATATATATACTAACTGATATATGTAACAATATATGTTAGTGCAGTTAATTGATGTAAACATGTATGAGTTTCATCAAAATAAGGCCAACTTTACTATCACAGCAGCACAGATTCACCACATCATTTCCAGCTATTTTTGGAAATAACTTTTGCCTGAACCCTCCCAGCACCTTTTGCACTGGGGAGGCCAAGGCAAAGACTGGACTGGATGTAATTGGGCATAATTTTGAAGAAAGCTTGGAATCATTATCCTGTTAAAGAATGAAATTAGAAGGAATTGTGTGATGTAGAAGAGCTGACTGATACTTTTCTTGTTTCGTGATCAACACAAAGTGAATGTCTGTCACTAAAGACAGACTTTCAAAACCATTAGTTTGAGTCTTTTTTGCTTAAATGATTCTGTATTAATACAGACTAATGAATACTGAAATCCAGACAGTTGCTTTTAAGTATTTCTTGTAATAAGAAGTTGAAAAAGCAGCATATTGTTTATTTATTTTTGTTTTAATCCACTGAAAGGCCCAAACTTCTGGCCTGTAGTATAAATATGCATGTTCGTGATTGTGTGTATAATTTCTATATGAGGTTTAATTTATTTACAATAACAAAAAAGTTTTTTTTTTTTTTTTTTTTTTTTAATAGAGAAAAATAAAAAATGGAAAGTCCTGCTGTTCTTTTCTAAAATCCAGCATAATTAACTGGCTAATTAGTGGGTGCTCACAAATTGACTTTTTATTTAATGTACACACACACACTGTGGTGTCTGGTCTTGATTGTGTGTGAGAGTGTTTCTAAATCCTTTCATGATTTCTGAACATTTGTTCCTCTCGCACATCTGCATCCTCTCCTGTCTTGAGCAATCAACTCTTCTGCCCTGAACCTTTCTCCTGCCCTTTGCACCCTCCTCTGCATTCTCCTCCTCCCCTTCCTCTCACATTTCACCAAATGACTCCTCCCTCTGTTTCCTCAGAGATAAAAGAATACATCACCCAGAATGCTAATGCTGCTTGCAGTGGGTAACTATGAGACCTGTACATCAAATCAGTAAAAGAGTGCAAATCAAAGAGTGCAACCACAGTAACTTCAGATTGACCCTCCATTCACTTACAGTACTGTGCAAAAGTCTTGAGCCCATGATTTCTTTATAGTTTGCTTTGAAAATCTTTTTGGTGCAAAAATTTATTGCCCATTTTATTGTCTTGCATTTGGCATCTTGAGTAGATTAAATGACAGAAATGGGAATAAATGTTTTACTGACAGGCTGCAAAGAGATACAATGATATAAAGGAGTTCCAACCACTCAGCATTCAGCACCACCTGATCATCTAGAATCATCTGCTCCTGTTTCTTCACTGATTCAGGACTTTAGTTAGATGTTTTGCGTTATGAATTATTCATATGTAGGTCACTGAATGATCCATATGTGGCTTAACCAACTAAAAACATTCCTCTGAAACTGGTCAGCTTCAGGGACTGGACTGAAAATGACAGTCATTTGAAAGTCTTTGGAATCCTGGAGAACTGTTCCTGAAGACTACATACAAAATAAAAGAAAGCCTGGATATTTGAAAGCAAATTATGAAGAAATGAGGGGTGGCCCAAGACTTCTGCTCAATGCTGCATGAGATGAGTGTTTCGGGCCTTTTGCTTCAGGCAACTTGCAACTGCAAACACAGGCCAGTTTCCTCCATTTTACTGAGCTGCGTGAAAGTTGCCAACCGCTCCCCCCGGTAAAAAAATTGTCTGACTACAAAACATGCAAGAGTTAGCGTTAGGGTTAGGCTTAGCTTTAGTTAGCTTTGTTCGTTTTATAGTTTATCTGTCAGTTAATTATTTCCATATTCATTTGTTTGTGAATAAATAGGTCAGTTAGCAATTATTTTATCAGCTAATAGGTCTTTGAAGTGCATGGCAGACGATTCCTTTTAGCTTCCATTAATTGCTAGCCACATTAGCATTGGGTGAACTATTCCTTTAGGACAGCGGCAGCTTGTGTTTTGACAGAGCTGCTTCTGAAGGCGGGAAATGCTTGTTTGGCCTTAAAAGAGTCTACTGTCCTCTACTGTCTGCTAGTTTGGCCACAAACGGATTGTTGCACATAGCCTTGCTGTCTCCACCCCTTGCTATCTGACCCCTGGGCTGAAGTGGTCGCTGCATGTCAGCATTCTTACTGGCTCTGAGGAGCCAAAAGCTGTGGCATCTTCCTCACTGTGATGATGATGATGATGATGATGATGGCGTGAGATGAAGAAGTAGCATCCTGCATTACGTCCTCTGGACTCAATTTGACCTCCTCCTCCTCTCTCTCCAGCTGATCATTTTCCTGTTTCCAGAGAGTTCTAACTTTCTTTTTGCCTCTCCTTCTTCTCTCCTTGGCTCGTGTGTGATTTCTCCGCCCTCTCCCACTCCCCCGGCCTGCCTCCCTGTTCCCCTCCTCCTTGTGTCCTGCAGCCTTGCTCCTAGGTAAGTTTAAACCCAGCAGGGTCTGCCTCCTTCTCTCTTCTCTCTTTCTCTTTCCCTCTCCTAACCTGCAGGATGCCCTTTCTCACCTGTATCTCATTCCAATATCGCAGCACACTCATTTACGACTCAGTTGGTTGCTCATGGCTTCACACTGTGTATCTGTTGTCATTGTACTTTGCTGTGTCTTGTCAGTTTGACTTAGCTGGGGCTGGACGATATGTGATATTGTAATTCCTAATGTTTAGAACCTTATGTAAAAAAAAAAATGTGTAAGGAAAAACTGAACAGCAAATTCAAATCCATTTTTTGTCTTCATAATTTGACCTTCACTCATACTAGATGTAGGAAAATTCCCTAAAATACACATTATCAAGTTATCACTGTTTCAAGTTATTATTGCCCAGGCCCAATATATAGATTCTCCAACTGAACTGCATGAGAAGCATTAGAGATAATGACCAGAGAAACCACAATGATCCGGTCACTGTGTAACTTATTGACTAGGGGTGTAACAATATATCGTAGTACAATATATCGCGATGCTAAAATGTTACAATACGTATCGTAGCGTGTTGCCAATACATTTGCGATACGATGGCAGTTTAATCCTAGCCGTCCGCTGAAATGGTGGAAAGAAAATGCTCAAATGTATCCACTTCTTTCCTCCCTTTCCAAGGCTTACCTAACAGTTCCAGCAACATCTGTTCCCAGTGAGCGTGTTTTTCTATGGCGTGGTTTCTATGTGAGCTCTCAAAGATCCCAGCTTTAACCTGCAAATGTAGATATGCTATTTATTTTGTTTTTTACCGAGGTATGTTTATTTTTAAGTTCATGTTAAACGTAACATTTCTTTCATTGACGGAAAGACATTCCGTTGTTCTTTTGAATACGGAAGGTTTTTTTTTTAATTAAACCTAGAAAGTCATTGAAATTATGTTTTTGAATTTTTTGTTTCATTATTAAATCATATTCAAAATATTGCGATACGTATCGTATCGTGAACTCGGTATCGAAATATGTACCGTATCGTGACCTGGGCATATCGTTACACCCCTACTGATTAGTGATCACCTGAATCACATCTTATTCAATGAGGACAAGTATAAAACACTGCTGTAATCGACACTCTCCTCTTACAATGAGACCAGTTGGATGGCACAACATGACTATAATTTCCTCAAAGGTAATTATTACCATTTTGTTTAAGCGAGAACATAAGATTTTTTTTTTTTTAATTATTCAAGTTCTGTAAACACAGCATCACATTTTGCAATTTCCTTTAAAAAGATTTTTATTTGGAACATTAGAATATTTTTTATTTGGAAAGTAGGAGAAATATTGTTAACTAAGGCAAAGCTGTTCAGTAATATTTGCACCTATAAAAGATTCTTTATCTCCAGTGTGACTTAATACTAAGAGTTTTATTCCCAGTAATTTTGGAGCATTTCTATTGGTTCACTGATCATGAAAGGTTCTGGTGTGTTCAAATGATGTACAAAAAAAGGAATTGCTTGATTTTCTTTGGATAGAGAAAATATGTCTCCTGCTTTCCCAGTGAATTTAGAGAACTTTTCATCGTGTTTTTTAACTAGATATTGAAGGGGTATTTTACTAATCAATGGTTATTTACTTAATACATACAAATCCAACTCATGTCTGACCACTGTCTGTATAATATTCAAATTCAGTAAACTTTCTCTCTGAGGCCTGGAATGGAAGGTCCCCACAGGCCTCTGTAGAAGAGATTGGTTTATTATATGAACTTCATTGAATGCTTATTGTGTAAAATGGCCCTTGACATGCAGGTGTCCAGACTGGAAGTGAAGATGGAACATTGCTTCACTGAGTAAGATGGCCTTTTTCAGGTTAGACTGGTTCCAGGCTGGAGTTGCCAAGAGGTTGGGGTTAAGCAAATTGGGTAACACAGTCTGGTCAGTTTTTATTGGTTAAAAGGGCAGACTAAGGTGTCACTGAATTAATTAAAAGATAACTAACTTGTAATTATTGGGTTAAAACACATAGGTGGGAATAAGCAAATCAGGTGCTACAGTGTTATCGGTAGAAACAAACAAAGACGAAGCTAAACTGATGAAATGTTTAAACTTTTTTGGTGTAAAAAAATAAATAAATCAGTGTTAGAAAAATGGATGTTGAATCTTGAGGCCTATAAAGAACTATGTACAGAGTCCAGGCCAGGAGTGAGTGAGCATTGAGACCGGAGGCAGCTCCCATGGGCCATTGCTGTAATTTTTGAATAAATCTGCAACGCCTTCCTAACTTGGTTTGATTTTTGTAGACTTAGAAAAGTTCCAGACTTAGTTTTTTATTTCAATTATCCACGACAATATTAAATAAATGCACTGACATTTGCACAGTACTACATATGAAGTTGCTCTTTGTATCGAACCCTAATGTCCTTATTGCCCTCTGACTGAACCTGGTGTTTCCTGGCTTCTGATAGTTTTCTATTTACACCCCATGATTGTTTATCTTAAGAGTTGCAGTGTGAATCTTCACTTAGAGTTTACAGAGAGTGAAACTGCTGCCTGGCTTTGTGAAGTGGAATTCACTGTTGGTTAGGTATCATCACCAGTCACTTGTGAGCTCACTGCCTCCAGCTTATCTGATTTGCTTGAAGGAAAACAAACAGCAAACAGGACTGTGGGTGAACCGGTAAGACCTCCTCGTTTTGTTGAAAATTTTAACAGCATTTTAAAAAAAATCATAGGCAGGATCTTAACCTTATGATTTGTCTCTCAGCCAGTCCATGCCCACATTGCACCCCCCACAAGTGATTGAAGAGATCAAGTGATTATTTCTGTATTAACCAGTTTTACTTACTTACTATGTATATAGATCGACTTGTGCAAGATATTAAAGGATAAGGGTCAGAGCTTTAATTAAAATAAAATGAAACAATATAAAAATATACAAATAAACAATAAAAAAATAACCCCAGGACGTGATGTTAGCGACCTGTATGTTTATGACTGATTACTCAAAAATACATTGAACCCAAATCTACATTCAGTTCTGTGTCTTGTTGTTAAGCCACATGCTTTTGATGTTTTGAGGTCTGTGTTTTTTTTTTTGCCATTGTGTTGTTTTGTAAGATTAAGACATCTCTGTAGGCATTCAAAAGGAAATCTTATCTGGGTTTATAACTGCAGCGTGTCTGCCAAGGCTTTTAAGTCTACACGATATCATCTGATGGTCATCACAAAGGGAAATCATTCCAGTTTGCTGCAATGCCCTCGCAGAGAGTGTCACACAAAAGATGAATTTGAAGATATACAGCTCTGGAAAAAAATAAGAGACCACCTAAAAACTGGTGCAAGTATTGAACTGAGTAGATCTACCTTCGTTTTTAAGAACTGCTAATAATATTTCTAATTTTCAAAGAAAAATATTGTTCTTTAAAGAATCATTTTAAAGGAAATGACAAAATATCAATTTAAGAGAAATGAGAAATTCAAAGATCTTGTTCACTCCTAAACAAAACAGCAATAATTACCTTTGATAAACTTTTAGTAGTGTTTTACCATCCAACTGGTCTCATTGTGAGAGGAGAGTGTTGATTCCAGCCAGTTTTATACTTTTCCTCATTAAATAAGATGTGATTCAGGTGATCATAAAGCAGAGTGAGGTGCTTGTGCAGGAATTTAATGGACACTGGCATGCAAAGGTTGTAACACTCATCAAGATTTAAAAATAACTAGCAGTGGTCTCTTGTTTTGTCCCGGAGCTATTGATGTGAATTTTAACCTGAAAAGATGAACATATTGTTGATTGTGGCACATCTAGTACTTGGTCTGCGAAATGGCATAAATGTAAATGTAAATTAAGTAGTACTTTATGTACTGACGCCTTTAACTAAAGCCCATATTATGTTATCATACAATACGGTGATGAATCTGCTATCTGCATCTCTCCGTTGAAAATAAAACGACTTTGCCTGGGAATGGAAGCTATTTTACTGGAAAAAAAAAGCTCTGCAGTATAACTTTCCATGAGGTAAATGCTTTTTTACGAACGTATCAAGAAAGAATGCATTTGGAGGCGGAGCACAAGTCAAAATCGTTTAAAAATGTCCAACTGCGGAACTTGTTTACGGGTTTATGGTAAACAGTACAGAAGGTTGATAACCTATTAGGTGCGTTTTTTTTGGTGCAAGTGTCAATTTTTCATTTCAGATACAGATTCTGCATGGATTCCAGTGCTTTTTTTAATGACATAATCTCAGATGCTACACAAAAACCTTATCAAGGCCAAAGGCACACATCATCATCATAACTTAAAAGGCACAGGAGAACACCTTCACAAAACAGATGAATACAGTTCGCACACGAGAGGTACCAAAAACCACACAACAATCGTAAAACACATAAAAAAGGAATCAAACAAATACACAAAAAGCGTTCAGTTACTGGCACTTCAGGTGCTTTGGTCTTTTAAATCTGTCATTTGACTGTTCAGATGCAGGGGTTATGAATGTAAAAGTCAGTTGTGAAGCAAGGTGAACTGAATAAGGCCAAAAGTCTTTTTGCTCTCTGTTGTAACAGCGGTTGTTTGCATGATGTAACTCAAATCAAATCAAAAAACTTCTTGCATTCATCAGTGCTGGTGATTTTACTGACAGAGCAAAAAACAGCCTGTAAAACAGCAATGATGAACATTTGGCTGAAGTCTTTCTCAGACTGGCCGTGAACAAATTCTTTCAACTCACCCTGAAAGCATTCAGATCATTCAGAAAGTGCCTAGAGTTCATTCTATACAAATATGTAGAGGATGGAAACCATTTCTGTGTAAGACGTGATTTGGCCCAACCCACATTTCCATTCCCAAAGCTGTGGAACATCTCACCAGTGTTGAAGAATCATGGAAACAAAATACTCAAGCTTTCTTTTAAGGCAGGGATGCCCAGCTCTGGTCCTGGAGGGCCGGTGTCCAGTACAGTTGAGTAGTTTCCCACTTCAAACACTAAACCTGGACATTAACAGGTGAATTTGAGCAGAGGAATCTCCAAACTATGCTGGACAAGACCGAAGCAGGGCACTTGAGCTTTAAGCCCATTAAAACACAAGTGCCCTGCTCCGAGCGTAACTTATCTGATGTCTGGATCTTAAAGGATGATTGATCAGTTTAAGCCATTCTTCTTTAAAAAATAATTAAACACAGGGAATTACAAGAGTGAAAATGTGAAAATAACAATAATAAAAAAAAAAACATTAACTTTGAATCAGCTTTTGCCCATGGGTACTGTGTACTAGTATCAAAATGACAGAAAACATATGACCACAAATATAACCAGTAACAGATACAATCCTGAACATGTTAATGTAAATAAAATTCGTGTTATAAAGTACAGCTGTGTGTTACGTTTGGACACTACTGGTCAAATGATGCGTTTTGATTTTCCAGTGAAATGTGGTGCAAGAGAACAAACTTTCTACATTTAGTTTGCTATTTATTTGCTGAATTTAACAATTTAAAAAGTCAAATAAAATATGGCATGTGCAAAGGTTTCAGTCGACCCACTAGTTTTTTCAAAGCTTGTTTGACCTCTTTAGACCTTAGAGCAAGCAGAATAAATTATGTAATTCATCAATCCTCTCATGTAAAATGTTTGCTTAGGCTCAACAGCCATGGGCAATTTGAATTGAATGAAAACTATTTCTAAACTTTTTGATACGCCATTAAGAAACAAATGCTAAAGAGAGTTGTTTAAATCACCACACAATGTGGAAAACCAAGAAAAAAAAATCTGCAAAATCTGCTCACGGATTGGTCAGTCATGCAAAGCAAAACCTCCACATCGCTGCCAAAGACCTGAAAGAAGGTTTGGCTGCAATGGAAATAGAGAAGCACCATTCAGTGTGATCACGTAGATAATGTGACCCTCATAAAGTAATGGAAAGAGAACCTCCACATTCTAATATAAACTCTTGAGTAGCACACCAAAGTGAAGCTGCTTCTATTACTCTTTAGTAACAAATAGGCTATAAAAGAATTTATTTTATTAATTTGTCATTTCAAATCATTTATTGCAGCGTTCAGTAACCCCTCCCCTTCTAGACATTTTTGTCTTCTTTGACTCTCACAACTCAGAAGGCCTGTGCATAAAATGTTTGTGGGGGAGACGATTGAGGGGACAAGGCAATAAGACCGGGAACTGAACTTAATTTAAGTTGCATTGTAAACATCCTTAGCAAGAGTATGATGTGTCAGAGGAAAACAACATGTGAGTTGAAAAAACCCAAGAAAACGTAAAATAACACAAATGCTACTCACTGTGCTTTCTTATTGCTTATCATAGCGACTGAAAACTTTGTCTGCTCTGTAATGTGAATTTCTAATGTGACACTGCGATAGTTTATGCAGCACAGTGATGGTTATACTACACATGTGAACCAACGACTGAACTGACTGACAAAATAAGTACTGTTTAAGCAGAGCGGGTGACAGATCAGACTGATCAGACAAGTTTATGAGCTAAATGACATCTCCATTAATACCACAGGCTTTGAACTGAAGTACTCACTGTATCAC
>JBBPDB010102040.1:0-23090 GCA_037974465.1 Brachypetersius altus
GGACGGTGTAGAGTGCCCTCTGGTGGACAAACTATACAACGCCAACACTCATGACATGGTTAAAGGGTGTTTCGTCCGTTTTTATTTTCTTTTTGAAATATTAATTTATCGGCCATTAGAAATACAGATACCGATAGTTTGGAAAATGCCTAATATCGGCCGATAATATCGGCCTGCTGATAAATCGGTCAGGCTCTATTTGTTATGCTTGAATGATTCATGTAGTTCACTGTGTGGCAGAACAAACAAAAATTCAGAAAATGGACTGAAAATTAGACTCTTTAAAAGTCCTTCAGGTAGCCTGGAGAACAGTTCCTCAAGATCAAATTTAAAAATACAAGTAAATCTTGTTCTTCAAAATGTGAAGAAATGAGGGGTGGCTCAAGACTGCACACTACTATATTTATAAAAATTCATAGTCCAGGTGGGTCCTTTTTCCTGGGAGTGTAGGCATGCATTTCCTCAAAGAGTTCCTCAAATCAAGGAAATAAGTTAAACACAGAGAAGAAATCTCTAATTAAACTGCTGTTGTAATCGTCACGCTGAAGGGAACAAGAACAGAGGCGTGTGTATTAGGTTTTGTTTTTGACGAGAGCGGAGGCTGTTAGCTGTACAGCCTCGTGTGCTAACGGAGGGAGTTTGCTGAGGTCACTGAGTCAGATAATTGTACATATCTCCATTCAGCAGGCTCCCAATTACAGCATATGGGAGCTGCCTGTGGGAGAATAAGGACCGAAATAATGAGGCGGGCCTGCGTTAATGGCTAACAAATCAACCAGACTTCATTTATATCAGACATACATCCTCAACCTTTATTCAAAAGCATTTTAGCACACTGATGGCGCTAGATTTCATGTGCCTGTGGTCATCAAGATCAAACTGAAGGCAAGAATGGCGAGTACATGCACACATCACACAACACATGAGCTAAACTGCTATTATTTCCATCTGAATGTTGTCTTTTTCCACGCCTGTCACATTAAGCCATTGAAAGGTTATTTATTTTTTTCCCAGAAGCAGCACCAGACCACATTTTCACTCAATTAGTGGTCAAGCACTATAACAGTGAATCCATGCCTCCGTTTGCAGACAACAGTATAATCTAGAGATGGCAGTGGGCCAATACTCATTATTAAAACCTGTAGTAGCAAATGCAGTCCGAATCTGTAATGGGAATGCAGCCAGAAATATCGTGGAATTGCTTATACACAAAGTACAGTAGGTCAAGGGATCAAATAACAACAGCATCCACATGTAGCCTTGATATAAGAAGAGTCTGCCAGAAGAAGAATAGGCTCTAATAAAGTGCTTAAGATGCTTAACATAGAATGATTCATCTTATAAGAAGCGTCATTATGCCAGAAGAATACTGTACAAAAGAACACAAAACTAAATGTTCAGAGCTATGCAGAACCACTTTCATGCACTGTTTACTTTTAAAATGTGTCATGATTCATAACGCAACGACAGCGCAAACTGCGTCCTGGGAGGTTCAGTAAGGGGGCCTCTTTCGACAGCCAAGCGTGGCCAAATTGTTTTGTACCTTTAGCAAGATTCTGCCTGATCAAAACTCATACAGACCAGCAGTCCGACAAATCTGTCACAGGACTGGTTTACTCATATCAGCATAATCAATCAACATCAACTCTCATTCCAACAGAAGGAGCACACACTAGGAGTGACTATCTACAGCTTTTGGAATTACAGTTTGTTCTCATAATTTTTGTCCACTTAAAAAAAAAAAAGGACGAGAGAATTAAGCAAATTGCTCAAGTGCCGGAAGTTTCAGGTTTTGTTGTTTCATGCTGTAAACTATTGTGTTGCTTTTCAGTATTTATACAAATGTGTATCTTAAACATTTTCCCTTTAAGACAATGCTAACTCGCTTGTAAAAGTAGATCTTGTTCTTAATTGTCCTTTTCAGATACAGCAACATGGCAACACAGTTTGTACAGATGTTTTTGAGCTAGAGAAACGGAAACAAATGAAAAATATTTTACATTTAGACTTGTTTCACGTTTCAAACATGGCAGACAGTTGTGAACAGGGTTAATGAATCGATCTTGCTTAATCCAAAGCACCATTTTTCATGTTTACAGCTGTTGGTTAGGTATTTCTTGCAGTAAAAGATTTGTTTCAGCAGGGGTTTTTCCACCGATTCACTACAGTATAACACTGTGGATCATTTGAGCCCAAAATGATCTGTACGCTGCTAAAGAGACCACTTCCCATCCCACAACACAATTGTGAAAGTGTGCAGGATTTTCTGGAGGTTGTCGCATGATTTCTCTTGAGTTGCTGCTATAAACAGACACATACAGAAACACAAACAAACCTAGTGACAATTGAGGAGCTTTAAGCTCTTACAGGGGGTCCCTGAGTTACACCACAGATCCGTTCCTTTGACAGTGAGTTTTGGTGCGAGTTAAAACACACCTTAGCCTAAGTCACTTACCGATCCTAACAGAGCTGTTAAATCATAAAAAACACAACTAAGCCACAGAAAAAGGAAAAGGAAAACTCCTTCACTCATATTCTTCTGCCGCACAGAAACTAGTTCACCCACAAAGTCTGTAAGTGCGAGGTTAACGGTGTAAGCCGAGGGGGAGTAGGAGTGAGCGTCGTAAACTCGAAACGTCGTATGTCGAGACTGTTGTAATCCGAAGACCCCCTGTATTTAGCTTTTAAAGCATTTACATTTATTTGAGGAGTCATCACAGTCTCACTAGCAGTGGAGCTGATGACCAAACGCAAGACTGAACCGTCATAACTGTCCCGTCCTGGACTGCACTGCCCAGCGGGAAAATGCTTTTGTTGGCCACCTTAAACGAAGTGCTTCATTCAAAAATTGCTGGACGCAAACTTTTTAAAGAAAAAAGGTGATATTTTATTTTAATGGTCCACTGCAGAATCATATTGTCTTGAACTGACATTCAACCAAACATCTAGTAAACGCAGCTGAACATTAGGTAGAATGTAAAGGATTCCAGTAAATCTAACCTTCGTTCATTGTTCCATAAGGACATATTCTGCTCTGTAGAACTCTACATAGATAATAAATACTTGGAGACAGCACTGAGAACATAACCTTGTCATGAGACTGTGTATCCGTGTGACTGGAGGGAGCTGTTTGTCATGCAGCAATGTGCAAAAGAGCCCTCTCCTTCTGCCTTTTATACTCTCAAGAGACTGCGGTGCATGGATGCTGAATGACACAACTGTGATGTGAACCTGAATACCTGATTCTGGGGCTCTCCTCAGCGGAGTACAGTTTCTATACTGTAACTCTAATACGGTCTCCTCTATAAGTGTTCACCTTGTATAGTTTGTTACCCCTCCTGTCCCAGGTGTTTCTAGCTTTGTCTTGCATATAAATAGCCCCTTTGTTTCAGTGTTAATTTGCCTGGTCTTGCACCGTCTGCCATGTGTTTCTCGCACCTGAATTTTTGTCTAGTGTTCTTACATTTTACGTTATTCCATTTTCTTTAAAATGAACTTTTATACACCTATTACCCTCCGTTTCAACAACAAATATACAGCAAATACGTAGCACTTATACATAATCGAGAGTAAATACAATAAAATACATTATGATCATTTTGCAAATTCCTGTGGTTAGGGAACAATCAAAGCTCATGAATGTGCCCTTCTCTAGTCAGTGTGCTCATGCATGTGTTGTTGTTATGCCAAACAATGTGGATATCATTTATGGCATTTTGGCAGACGTGTGATGTAATGCAATTGTAGTTTGACACATTAATCAGATTTGGTCTAAATTAATTCTAAAAGTCTGATTTAAGAAACAAATCTGACTTTGAACAAATCTGCAGTTACTGTTACTAATCCCACGGTTCCTGTATATGCATTCAGAAATGCAATTATCAAATACGACGTATTAAATATTTACAAATAGAGCTAAAGTTCCTAAGTAGTTAAGTACGCCTCCCCCTCCTGCCCTCTTTTATGAAAACTGCTCAGACAGTGATGCCCAAAGGCAGTGCTTTCTAAATGGGTTGCCTTGTGCTTAAGGGTTCAGCGTAAGAGAAATGAACGATTCAAGAGGACATGTGAGGTTTATTTATCTGACAGCAACAGAGTTTTAATTTCCTGCTCCTCTCATTTTCATTACATAAACCGGATTCATACGAACTGCACCACATTTCAGCTTACTTATATTCTCAATAAAGCAGCCAGTTTATTAGAAACTGTATCGTAGAGGCATGCAAGGAAGTAGGAACGATGCATTCACAAGTTTAAGTGTCGCTTTAAAGCGGAGCAGACAGAAAGAACTTTGAAACAAACCCAAGGGATCAAGCAACACATAACTGTAACAAAAATAACAAAAATACCTTTCAGATCCAGCCGGTAACACATCTGTTAATGCACAATGTATATTAGACATCCTCTGGATCTTAATCGGTGGACCAGAGAGCTTCCTCGGGCTGCATGCTGTTAAGTTGTCCAAAAACTCGGCAACACAGCTGTGCCTCTTATGAAGTGCCGGCACCACATATACTATTCTATATACGTTTGGCACATGTAATATAAAGTATTCCACCAACTGAAATCAGTCAGAAAAACGAGCATGATAAAAGATGCTATCAGGCAAGTAACTGGTCAATATAACAGTGCACACACACATAGATGCCAATGAGTTACAATATGTAAACACTGTATGAACAGCTACAACTTTTAGTCGTAATCACATTTCTTCTAAAGAAGAGATGAAATCAATACAACTTAAGTTATAAAAAAAAAAATTTGAAATTTAGATTAATGAAACCTCTAGCTTGTTTTAGATCATCATTTACTTTGTTAAAATTATTTGTAAGTTTATTGAAATATTATGCCCATTTTCTTGTGCTTATATTTTATTGCATGTCTTTCACTGTAAATGAAACCCCTCACTTTTTATAGATAAATATAATTTGTCTTGGCCTGCCCCTTGGAAAGACATCGTACCCGTCTGAAATTATTACTTCGTCATACAACCTGTACTCAAAACCTAATCTCTTTTACTTGCTTTATTAATCATTTTGCCTTTTAATATCAAACTGCTGAAGAGAACACAGCAGCTCAGAAAATGAAAAACAAGAATGCTGGGAAATGCAATGCTTTGTTTAGACTCTTTTGCCTCAATCACAGCCATTATGTTTAGGATCACTGTCATGTTGGAAGGTGAATGACCAATCCATCTTCAGTTGAGGGATGCAGATTTTCCTAAAGAATCTGGGTGTACTTGGCAGCATCCACTTCCCTCTTCAATTCTGGTCAGTTGCCTGCTGAAGATAAACACCCACACAACACAATGCTACCACCGCCATGCTTCACTGTGGGTATGGTATGTTTTAGGTGGTGTTCTGTGTTTGTTTACGCTAGCATAGCACTTAAGGTTCAGTCAAAAAAGGCATCTGACCTCTGGCGACTTTATCCACATGTCAGCAGAACGTAAAAAGGGTATGTTTTTAGAGCCAATGAG
Source organism: Brachypetersius altus (assembly GCA_037974465.1). Lineage (NCBI taxonomy): Eukaryota > Metazoa > Chordata > Actinopteri > Characiformes > Alestidae > Brachypetersius > Brachypetersius altus. The sequence continues at coordinate 5,480 of JBBPDB010102040.1, forward strand.
ACTGAAAGTGGTATTTCTTCAGAAAGGTTACTTTTTGACACCCTGCCATACAAGCCAGCTTTGTGTTAAGCTTGAGAGATTGAGAGCTGAAGAGACATGCATAGATCGACCAGCCCCAGCCACGAAGCCTTGCAAGTCCTTCAAAGTTGCCTTTGGTCTTTTGGTATCCTCTCTAATCAATACCAGGTCATCCAGCTTGGATGGACAGCCTCATCTAGGCAACATTTTGACGATATGTTGCACCTTACACTTCTTAACGATACTCGGAGAATCATGGGGTAAACAAAACCACCACAATTGATGTGTAACGGAATGTTTGATTTGCCAGCTGAACAAAAACTACACAATTAAATCCTAATTATAGACAAAAGAAAGATTTTGAAAAATATCAGTGAATACTTTATTGGCTTGAGTGTAATCTTCAGCTTTAGGTTTTATGAGCCTAAAGCATCATCTAGATCTAGAATTTACAGACCTGTTTTCGTCATGATTAACATGTTTAACGGTGTCAAAATGAGACTTTTATCAATACTGCGAACAATAACTGAATTTTAAAAATCCCATTTCTATTCCTCTCTCATCCTCTCTCTCTCTGTGTGAGGGGTTAACCTCGGGTCTACGCTATCGTTGTGGACCTGGGTGTTTAATTGGTTAAAGAAAGTGGTGGTGTTTTGGAGCCTTTTTGTGTGTTGCCCACAGTCAGCTCAGATCCAGCTCTCTGCATCGGCCTGATAAGACACACAGTGTGTGGCTCAGCGACAGCCAGGAATTCTCTGGATTCAGGGGATAATAGTTGGAAGAATGAATGTGTGTTTGAGTGGCCTAGGGATGGGATAAAAGGGAGGAGAGGAAGAGAGAGACAGTGAGAGAGGTATGGTCTATACATGAATGTGAATATACTCTAGGTGTTAAAGTATTTCTTAATTCTGCTTCATCAAACATTAGTGAGGTCAGGTACTGATGTTGGATGTTAAGTCTTGTGGTCCTACTGTTCCACAGCTCAGTGCTCCCGCCGGTTTTAACGTTGCTGTCAGTGGGGTGGAGGTAGCTCAGTGGGTAGGATACTTGCCTCCAGACCAAGAGGTCACAGGTTCGAATCCTACCTTCAGCACCACCACTGGGTCCCTGAGCAAGACCCTTAACCCCAAGTTGCTCCAGGGAGAGACTGTCCCCTGTAGGTAGGGAATGGAAGTCGCTTTGGATAAAAGCGTCTGATAAATGCCATAAATATAAATGTAGCAAACCGTTTTTTCTGTAAAAGTTTTTAAAAGTCGCTTGGAAAAGTTGTGGTGCCTCTAGTCATATGATGTGCTGTTGTGAAAGTAAGTACGCATCTTTTACTTCGGCACATTTTATTGAACACCACCGCTTATATGGCAAAACTGAACAAAAAAATAAAAAATTAAGCGTGTTCTAAAGTTATGATGCTAAGAAAATCCTTATTTAACTTCTTGGTAGAAGTAACTGAAGATGCAGCTTTTTTGAGAAAAAGTTAAAGAGATCAAAGCTGATCTTAAGGTTAAAGCTAGGTGTTGCAGAAACGTTTAGCTCCAGCCATAAAAGGCCACGGAACGTGTGCGTGCATTTGAATGAAACCTCCTGGGGTTCATTCAGTTTCACAGTTTATAATTTGAATTCAATTATAGACTCTCACGTCATCTGCTTTGATTCTCTGCCAACCACCTCCAAAGCTTTATTGAAAGCCTCCTCTGCGTGTCTCTCTCCTGATTAGGTACTAAATTAAAGGCATTAAAATATGTCCAGTTGTAGTGACTCTCCTTACCATTGGAAATTGGCATGAATTGGCACAACATTTTAGAGTAATTGTGCATTATTCTAAATTGTCCACGTTCACACAAGTACCTTCACTGCATTTTTAAGACGCCCCCTGGATAGTTTCAGGCAAGTAACAGTTCAACCCTCAAACCAAATTAGGGTCTCAAGGACATTACTCAATTAGCATGACTCATGCATATTCAGAAACCGTCTCTGTAGGTACCTTCCAGTGATATTTTGTCTCTTGTTGATGGAGCGGATAGAGACTAATTGAAAACTCCATCAGGCAGGCAAAAGCATTTTAACTGTTGGTCCAACTCACTGGCACTATACTTAATTAAACAAATATATGCATATTTACTTTTATCTGTTAAAATGGACAAGCATACTTTGCATGGACTTTTCCACCCAAGTCACACCTGTAGCTCATCTTTGAACTCTAATCTAACCCCCATTGTTTAAATCTGCTCTTTGTAAAGTCTTATTTCCACAAGTATTTCTAAGCTGCTTCTGCTGCCCTTAGTTCTCTGTTTTCTTTCATATCTGCCTATATGTGTACTGATTCCTGTCAGTGACTACAACTGAGTGTTCGGAGCTCCCTGCTAAAGCTTTTCAGGTTGTGTACCTTGCCTGTGCTTCTGAATATTCAAATACTGTCTGTACATTTTATACATATCACAGCTACATTAATAGTCATTCAGCTCCAGATTAAGGGTCTCCGCAGCGGATCAACCATTTCCTTTTCTTCTCGGTATCTTCCTCTCTCATGCCAACTGCCTGCATGTCCTTCCTCACCACATCCATAAACCTCCTACTGGGCCTTTACTTCTCTTCCCTGCAGCTCCATCCTCAGCATCCTGTTCCCAACACACTCAGAGCCTCTCCTTAACATCCTTCTCAACACACTCAGTCTCTCTTCAGCATCCTCCTCCCAACACACTCAGTCTCTCTTCAGCATCCTCCTCCCAACACACTCAGTCTCTCTTCAGCATCCTCCTCCCAACACAATCAGTCTCTCCTCAACATCCTCCTCCCAACACACTCATAGCCAAAATGTGCTGTCCCTCTAATGCACTCATTCCTGATCCTGCCCATCCTTGTCACTCCAAATACAAATCTGAACTTTTTTTTTTTTACACCGGATGCCCTTCCTGATGTAACTCTCCTCACTTACCCAAGCTTGGGACTGACACTAAGAAATACACTGCCTTGTGCACCTCCAGTGGCTGGATTATTATTATTAGTAGTAGTAGTAGTAGAACAAGACACAGTGTTTGACAAGAGTAGACAAAAACTTTAAACAGTCCAAATTATAACAACACAGAGAACAATAGCAGGAAAAATCAATGAAGAAACATAACATTGAGAGAAACGATTGAGTTTAAAAGGAAGCAAGAGGGGAAGCTTTGCGAAGATTCTGATAGATTGAGTTACATTTGAGTTTGAGTTTGTAACACTAAAAGTTCTGCCACCTAGTCAATAAATGTAGGGAGATTAAGGAAGGCCGTGCCAGACAAACTTAAAGACAGAGTGGAAGTTTGAGTGAAGTAATTCAGTGGGACACAGAACCATGAAGAGCTTTAAAGGTAATGAGAAGAACCTTAAACTGAATATGGTAAGATGTGGGTAGCCAGTGAAGTTTGTGTTCAGATTTATTTAAAGTTTTGCACTGAAGTCTTGCAAAGTTGACCTCTGTTTTCCTGTTTTTGATTTTATTAATGGGATTTGTAGATATTTACTTGAGTAACATTAAGCCTTAATAATTTCCCCTAGGCTCCCACTAAAGACGTAGTGCGGCAACTGTGTTTGGACAGTTACCCACCCAAGGCACCCGAGTCTCGAGCTCTGATAGACAACACTGCACGGGTCCTCTCTGTGTCCAGCAGTGAGGCAGTGGAGGTCAGTCCACTGGGTTCAGTTTAAATCAGCTGGTTTTTAATAACCTTTCCTTGTAAACAACCGACACATTTCATTTGACTCTATTCTCAGGTGCTGACAGCTTTTCATAAGCTCTCACATCACGTTGTGTATCACAATTTAACAGCGCCGGAACAAATCCTGTCCATTTTCCCTGACACTTTCCATCCAAACCTCAAGAATCTTCTTACTAAGATCCTACTTGAACAAAGGTGATTATAAAATCAGTGTAAGCGAAATGCATAACTTGGTTACACTGTCCTTCTTTTTTGTGATCAAAAGTTTTTATTACATTTTCATAAACAAAAAATACAATGAAGCAGCAGGCATTTCAGGAAACTTCCTCACATTATGCAAATCACAGGTATACATTGTACATTATAGTCATTTATTTGCAATCTCTTCTCCAGTGAAGAATTTTGGATAAAGAATGTAATTCTGGTTTCTGACCTAAACAAGGAAGTGATTGTAAAACAGACAACTGTTTGTTTTTTCAGTACAACATGGAGAAATGATGCTTTGACAAGTCAGAGTGAGTGCAAGCGACATGACAATGTTAATTATATTGCTTTATTGCGTTATGTAAATACAACATAGTACCATAATGGTCCTGCTGTGTGTGTGTGTGTGTGTGCGCTGTAGTCTCTTTGCCACAGCTTGTTGATATGGAGTGGAAGGTGGACATAAAGACAGCCTCAGACTCAGTGAGTCGCATGGCTGTGCCCACCTGTATTTTGCACATGAAGGTATGAGTACAGGAACAAAACTAGCAAGCCTGGCACATGAATTAGCTTTCTGTTGAGCCGTTTGAAGGACTGTTCTCTGATCTGTTTTGTGTGAATGTTGCAGATCCAGGACTCCGCCTGTGTGAGCAGCAGTGCTTCTGACTCCTCTGTCACTGTGGAGCTGAGCAAGGAAACTCTGGACACCATGTTGGATGGCCTGGGCCGCATCCGAGACCAGCTGTCTGCTGTTGCAGGAAAATAGGCCTGATATGTACCACGCTGGAGAATACGCCACCCCTCACAAGATTAATCATTAGTTAAATCATAGTGTCACATATCTGTCTTCACTGTTTGACAGGACCACACACCTCAGAAGACTAAAACCTTACTCGCCCCTTTTTGGGCATAATAAAGCCTTTTCATCTTTCTGGACTGCCGGCCGCACAGCACTGAAGAAGACGGCTCAAGGTGCTGATGCTCAGTTCCATGCAAACAAAAGTATGCACACAAAGCAGGAAAATTGCCTAGAAGAGAAAAACCTAAAGGACCTAAAAAGTGACGCAGTTGCAGTTCACAGATTTTCACAAGGAACGATCTGTTCATCCTTAAAGGTTTTGTAAATTTGTGCTCTGCTGTTTTGAATGTGCCATGTTTGTTAACAGTTTAGACTAGCATTGAGAAAACAAATGTAATGTATGTTGACTTTTGTAAACGCTGTTACAGCACTGACTATAGTATAAATAAACACTGAAATGAATTCATTTATTTATTTTTTTAGCACAAGGCTTAGACAATAATCAGCATTCAAATAGGCAGAAAACAATGATTTAAAACATTTGATTGTTTTTAAATTGAAAGCCCATAATTTTAAAGACATTTTACAGCGATGGCAGTTTTTTTGTAAAGTAAGGTATATCCCGACTTACATTCATTTGTCTTTTTAAGAGGCTACCTTACATTCACTTTAGAACTCCACTGTGCTCTGCCATCTGTCAGGCCAACTGTGTGTGTTGATACATCCTCTGCACTGTTACTGGTGTCACTGCTGAGAGTCTGGTTCACTCTCAGTTCCCAGGGTATTGCCTTGGTTTCAGGACCTTGAAGTATATTTCTTTCTAGTCCAAGTCCAACAAAACAGTATAGACTCCTTTTGTGAATACAGTATAACAGCTGATTTTGGTTTATGCTACACAGTCAAATACAGTCTTCAGGTTGAGGGGCATCCTGCTGGAAAGGTACAAAGCACTTATTCGCAAGACAATAGACTGTGGCCATCATGTCTTTTTCATGCAAACTGATAAGTAATACCTTGAAGTTTTCATTGAAGGCATTTTAATGTTAAAGGCAACATAATGTTAAAGAACTGCAATGTCCCAGTACATTCAAATATAACAAATTATGATTTAGCAGAAACATTGATTCTTCATACTGATCCTGAAACAGCATATTTGTGTTGTTTTAAGTTCTCTAAAATGAGTAAAATAATTAGGAATGCGTTTCCCAAAAGCATCACAAGATTATTTTAAAATGGTACAGCAAGCTTCACACTGAATACTCTCAACAGGGTAAGTTAGGATTGGGATACTTCAGGTAATCATCAGTATACAGTAATTGGATTCACAAACTAGGTCCATGATCACAATTAATTCACAATAGTAGAAAAATACAAGACAAAATGAGATAAAGGTCCCTTACAGATAATCTGTAATATTTTTCTTACTCATCTTAAACACAAATGTCTTAAACATTTGTCTTTCTAAAACTATTGTCTTCATGTAGCCTTCTATAGATCACATAAATCACATTATCTGTCTCCTATATTTGCAAATCTTAGGTAATACAGTCACGGTACTTGGACGTCTATAAGTCTGCTTTATTTAATAATAATATAAAAAACTCAATCACGTTTCTAACTCTTTTTTACATTCATTTGTATTTAATCGTACTGACGGTGCCGGTGTTGATACTGCGTTTGGAAGGCTAGTGCAAAACAGCCCTTTCAAAAATGACTTAAAATCCAGCTCCACTTCTTTAAGTCGTATAACCTGCGTAGAATATACATCCATATAAACATAGCAAAGTAAAGTCTTTTTCTATATACAGTGGCTTGCAAAAGTATTCGGCCCCCTTGAACACTCCCCACTTTTCAGTTATTTATTTGTAAAAAATGTGTGGAATCATGTATGATTTTCGTTCCTCTTCTCAAGTGTACACCACTTTGTTTTGGTCTTTCACATGGAATTCCAATAAAAAAGATTCATGTTTGTGGCTGTAATGTGACAAAATGTGGAAAAGTTCAAGGGGGCCGAATACTTTTGCAAGCCACTGTACTCAAGCTCATTGGATTAATAAGATGAGGCCAAAGAGTAGAATGTTCCCTTTCATTCACTGCTGTTTTTCAGCAAATTGAAAAATAAATAAAGCACATTTTTGGCTTTCAGATGAACATTAATACTGAGATCACTGATTGAACAGTAACTTCACTTTTGTTCTATTTAATGGCTACAGTGAACAGAGACAAATCTGTCACCCACAGCTAAACACACGTCAACACAAACGACCCTGAAGCCATGGACTCCATCAGATCTCTAAAGCTGTTCTATGGTATCTGGCACCAAGATGTTTGCAGCAGATCCTTTAGGTCCCGTTAAGTGTGAGGTGGGGCCTCCATGGATTGGACTAGTTTGTCCAGCCCATACCCATGTGCATCACTGAGCCTTGGGCACCCATAACCCTGTCGCTGATTCACTGTCTTTCCCTGGACCACTTTTGGTATGATTGCAAACCTGGGATATGGGAACACCCCACAAGACAAACACTGATGTCTGTCTGTCTGTCTGTCTGACTCTCTGTCTCTCTCTCTAATGTTCAGATCTTACCATCAATTTGTAATAAATGCCACAAAAATGTTAACAGCCTCATTGGTGAAAGTACACCTGTCTAATAATAATAATGGTGAGGGAACAGGTCACTAAGCATGTTCTGTGCTTTGCTGTAGAACTCTGATCCCATCCATGTCCAGCTCCACTGAGTGCACAGTGAAATCTCCAAGCCCCTGTGGAAAAATACTAAATTAAAATCATAATCACTCTGTCACTGAATTTGAAATAAAAGGTGAATGACTTCCGCCCCCTAATCCTTAGGCGCACCATTCATTATCTCCAGTTTTGCTCTATATTTCCCTCTCACCTGTGTGCTGTTGAGGATCTTTTTCACATTGTCCTCTTGCTGGGCATCACGTGTAAGTATGAAGAGGAAACCACCGCCTCCTGCCCCGGCCAGGCTTTGCCCTAAGGTCAGAGGTCGAAGGGCATTCATCATGGTTTTCACTGCAGCTGGTTCACAGCCTGGAGCCATCGCCTTCTTCTGCTGCCAGTACCGATCCATACAGGCCCCCAGTTCAGGGAGGGACCCTGGCGGGGAGGCAGGGCATAAATATGTAGGAGATAAAAACAGGCCGGCTATCATAGCACAGGCTTTAAGTCCTATAGCGGAACAGTTCAAATTGTTAAGACATGAACAGTCACAGGGGACTGATGCGAAGTGCAGAAACATCGTGGAGCAGTACTGGAAAAACATACTGACTCAGAATTGAAGTGTTTAACACTACCTCACAAAGTTCTTAAACAAAACTAGGGTTGTCGAATTAACACACTATTTCCATCAATCACAGAAAAACTAATGCTTTAAATAATGCAGATTAATTGCACTACATGACTTTAACCCAGTCTGGTGTTCTGTCCTATCTTGCGTTGGACGCTGGTTTACAGTGATCAATATCTTAAAAGCTCTTTTAATTATTACTTTTGACTTCCATGTACTTGTTTGCTCCCACACGCTGCCTTCAGTGCACACTTCAATGGCATATGAGTGTATGTCGCTACTCTGGGGTTTGTGTCTTTGCAGTCATTACATAAGCAATTATATCTAGGATCAATAAAGTTTTCTAATTCTAAACTGCCTTTTTTCATCAGTTTGCTGAATGCTATCTGAAACATCAGTACTGCACAGAATCACCACCTGACTGTACAAACTGGCTCTATACACCTCTACAGATCTATCTAGCTAGGCTCTCCTCATTTAAATAAAATATATTTTTCTCTGAAATCATTTGCCTATTTCTCATAATTATCAGTGTGAGAAACTGACTATAAACTGTGTCAACTTAAAAGGTAGCATTTTTCAAAGGGGAAGCACGAATAGACTGCTGTGGTGGTTGTTCTTGCTGAAGCATTTTTTCCCCTCAGCATATTTCATCCTATTTTGTAAACAGTGCAAAAACAGTTGAGATGTTCAAAGTCTGTTATGATTACTCAATGATTACACTGCTGTTTTTAATCCCTGATGCAAATATGATCTTTTTAGTCTGTGCACTCTCACCCTCAGTGCAGGCACGAGCGCAGGCCTCAGCATTGTTCACCAGCTGCTCTGCGTTCTGCACGATCGAGGGTAGACGACTGTACCAATTCCGCACCACATCCTACAAAACAAAACAAAAACACAAACACTGTTAATAACAATACAAACATAAAACATAAAGCATGCACACCCCAGTCAAAACGTGTCAGAGAGTCAGAGACACAGAAATGTTCATGTGGACCTGTAACAGGTTGCGGGCCAGACGAGTCTTTCCGGTGTAGATCAACAGGAGGCGCTGTTGAAGTGCAAAGAGAAAGTCTGGAGAAAGAGAGAGCTGCTCCACATCCACTCTAAGTGGCAGAGTGGCACGTGACCGCGCCACCTTCACGCCCCCTACCAGACCCCCAACCTGGTCCTGCCACCCTCCACCTACAGCACATAAACACAAGGGAAAAACAAGCAATATATATGAAAATCTTAGAAATATGGAACTCCTCTTCTTTTGTAAAAACAGGATAGTTTTTGCCAGGATTTGTTTTGAGAAATAGAATCTTTTACTGATGTCTCATGTCTTTAATAAGTTGCAAAAGAGAAAAAATGTGAAGCAGTGATTACCGCTACAGTAATCCTCATATCAAATGACAAACATACACAAAAAACAAACAGTATTGATTTTTGCTGCTGATGATACAGAAAAACATCATTTCCTGCTCCACTCAAGGTAATATCTGTTTTGATAGAAATATTGATTTCCAGCCCAAAAATACTTCCTGCATGAGAATTAAAATCTTTCAATTCCTAAGACACTCAAACTGGAAATGTGGGCTTTCAGCACTGGAGCACCACTGCACAATATAGGTTTACATATTGAAAGATATATAAGCATATAATTAATGCTACTTTATTATATTTGAAAATAAGCCCCTCTTTTGGCCCCTCTGACCTGTGGTGAGTATCTGCTCCAGATAAAGTACAGCATGGATGAGGGAACTGGTGTCGTAGCTTCGCCCAGTGCATCTGTACACACCCGCTAGGACAGCGCCTGCCAGGATACTACTTGTACCTGCACAAGGACACACACAAACCAGGACTGAACTTTACAACAAAATATTTTGCTTCAGGGCTGTAATCCATAAAAAATCCTACTCATAATACTCAATAAATAATATTCACATTAATCATCATCCAGTTATGTCCCAACACACACAACAGCAGTGTAAATGTGAACTCACCAAGTCCAGAGCCGTGAGGCAGTACTGACCAGCTGCGCACCTCCAGTCCTCCGTCCCAGCGCTGCAGCAACTGCTGCTCCAGAGACAGAGGAGATGAAACACACACCACGTCACTGCACACACACACCGCCTTCAATAGGGCACCTGTAACAAACACACAGCCCTCAGCAACTCACAAACTACAGATAAAACTGTCATGCATCCATACATCCATCCAAAAAACTACTTTTTTCCTCTTGCTGAAGCTGCATTCTATAGAGTAGTTCTCTAACTGTGAACCTCAGAAAAAGTCTCTATTATAACAGTTCACTGCAATATTCAAATTGCTATGAATAAATTAATTTGTTTAAATTAACAAAAATATATGAAATAAAAAATATGAAAATTATATGAACAAATGGTTATTTGATTTATATAATGTTACAAAGTATTAGCCTTTTCCTGTGGTGGCAGTATGACTGGATCCAGGGGACTTTCACATCGCAGGCCCAAAATTACCATCGGCCCGGTTTGCCCGGCGGCCAGTTCAGCGCTGGGTTTGATCCCTGTACAGGCTGCTCCAGAGCAGTTCTGTCTTTATAAAGCAATTTCCTCTGGGATCAATACATTTTCTGATCTGTACCTTGCTTTAACAGAAGCTTGTAGCCTGTGGGCTACTCCGCAGCTATCAATATTTAAGCGAACTGCCGACACCATGATGTTTATTTTTATTTTTAGGAAGACTAATTCAATCTTAATTAAACCAAGGAAAAAGACAGCCTTACCAGAACTTTGTCTGCTGAAGCTTGTTTAGCCCCTACACCACCCACCCCCCAATTTTTTTTTTTTCCTCCGGATCTGTATAAATCTCAAAATTGGGCTTTAGAACCCTCCATTGACGGAGAACTTTAATTCATATAAATATCTTATTAATAAATAAACCAAAAATACAAGTAATATAAGAACAGAAATAAGATCCTTACCCTGAAAAACCTGATGAATCTAGCGGAATCTATATAATTAATTGAACTGTATAAATAATTATAATAAATCATTCATTCTAATTAGCTAATAATCCTTAACAGAGTCCAGTTTTAGGATAATAGGTTTCAAAACAGACATATGCCTGACCCGGAGCGTGGGGCTGGCAGTAGTCCTCCAGATCAGAAAGCACTTCGCACACGGTTTCTGTCGTCACACTGCAGTCTGGGGGCCCACTGGTGCACACCAACACCAAGTGCGGTTTTGGAATGCGGCGGACTCTGGCTCCAATTGGTCGTTTTCCGTCTACCTTTACTGCCACATTCACCACCACACCTCCATGTTCAAATGCAATAGGAGGGGTATCACTCCAACCACCTAGAAGGTCATACGTGTAACAGAGTTGAATACCCAGTAGTTTCATTTCCCTGTCTCCCGTTCACATTTCACTGTGTAGGTGTGGAATCATATATTCACCATCACTGATGTAACAGTGAACTCACCAGAAAGGTCCAGTCTGGCTGGACACTCCACTTCCTGCCATTGTCCCATTGGTGACATCTCACTCTGACCAATAAACACAAAATCATGTGCCGTCATCACCGCCTTCCTCAAAAGTATCTGTCCAGCGCCCTCATAGTGTCTGGCTGCTCGTACTAGCAGATCTGCCCTGTAAGTGACGATAAGCCGGTCAGTGCAGCATTTCATCCAGTTGATCATAAAGTGAAAGTGACCATTTTGTCATACGTGAACACACAACAGCACACAGAGTGAACAGTGTGGAATTACTCTCTGTACTTAACACATTCACCAAGTGAAGCAGTGGGCAGTGGGCAGGCTCTCAGAAACAGCCCAAAAATGATGCAGGACAAACTTAGAAGGCAGGGATTAGTCTCTATAAATCACAGAAAACCTTCTTGCCGTAAAAGAAAATTTAATTCTGGGGCCCACATGCAACATGCTTTTTTTTGTACATGTTTTCTCTCAGGCAAATTCTCTGATTTTCTTTATGCCATGAAAAAGTAAATGGCTTGATGAAACATAATTTCCTTCAGTTAAATAAAGACAACATGAAGATGGTTCTGTTTGGGAATCTGCCAATCTGGAATCTAGGGCAATCAAGACTACAACCCAAAGCCAAAACTAACCATGGATTTGGATCTTAATTTCCGTGATCACATTAAACCTATAACAAAAAGCAGCATTCTGGCATCTCAACAATATAAAAAAGGTTAGAGATTTAGTTTCAAAGCAAGATTTTAAGAAACGAATTCTTGCCTTTTAGCCTGCAGGGTATGTCCTTCTCAGTGGCGTCCCAAAAATATCATTAGATTGTAAACAGTTTATCAAAAATGCTGCAGTTAGAACATCCGTAAGACTTTTATCAAACAGAGCACATTACTCTAATCCTCAGGTCCTAACTCTGGATTCCAATGATTTCTGTAATGTTTGATGAATGTACACTTGCCTAGTCTCTTAGATCAGCAGTTGGTTGCTAGTGATACCCAGATCTAAACTAAACGGGTGAAATGTTGGAATCCACTGTTGAAATCAGCTTCTCATGAAGATCAGATCTGCCCTAACTGATGCCACTTTTTGGTGCCTTTTCACTTGGCTCTACTTTTATCTTTTTATTACTTGCAGAAGACCTACATTTTTTATCTGCACGCTCCACTTTTATCTTTGCAACATGTGCAGAAAACATTCATCTTGAGTAATGGGACCAAGGTACAATTTGTCTGAAAGGTCAAGAGTGCTGAACAGATGAATCCTACATGTATCTGTTTATTTTATCTCTGTAACTCTCTGTGACCTCTTTGTTTCTAAATACACGTGCCATGCCACTTTCTGGGTTCTCACCTGTTAAGCCAAAGAACTCTCTGATTGGCCAGTTCCTGGACACCAGCTGCTAGTTTGCCTTGCTCCAGAAGCCTGAAGGCAGAGGCCCAAGAAGGGTTAGCTGCTGGCCCACTCCTCAGACCTCCACGGCCCTCTCCTGCCATGCAGCCCAGTACATCAGCGATACATGCAAGACTGCGTGCAGCTATGCCCAGGTCACTACTGCTGCCCGACGCCACTAACACAGGACCGACGAAACAGAAACAGAAAGGCATACATTACGTTCACAGGATTTAGTATACACTCTTTTCCAGCACGACATGCATCAGTATGTCATTTTAGAGAGACTAAGACTATTTACATGAGCCTAAAAGAAACAACATAAGATTCGGTCCTATCCAACTCTCTTTACCAGAGTCCAGTGTTTGCAGTAGCTGCTCCTGCTGGCCACCCAACACTGCCGCTCTGATGGAAGGCAGCAGGTTGTGGTCAGTGTGGCCCTTCAGCGTATCCTCAGCTCTCCTCCGCCCTGCGCTAAAGAATAGCTCCTCTCTCCAGCGCAGCTCCTCCTGTTGGTCAGTCAGAGACAGAACCTCTCTAAGGGAGAGTCTCCAGGCCGCTCTCCACCTGTCTACACTCCCAGAGCCCCCCAGAAGAAAGCTCAGTCCCTCCAGCCCCACCGGACCTCCTTTGGGCATAAACACTGGAAACAATCGGGCATCAAGCAGACTGTGACTTGCTCCACTCTCCGATCCCCACAAATCCTCAGGTCTGTTACACACAAACATGCAAATACACCACAGGTGTAACATTCCATGCACTTGTTGTTTATTTGCCTACATTCTCAGAAAGTGATGTGAATTTTTTAAGTCTGTGTTCCTTACTTTATTGCAGTGCAGCTATAGAACTGACTCCATGTTTGATTGAGGAATAACCCAGAAGAAGCGTCACAATGAGCCTGTAGTGGGAGAGGACAGTAAATATAAAAAGGTTATTTATAAGAGGCCACGTTATAAATGTAAAGATCCAGTCCTAAAATCTGACAGGCAGAGCAATACAGTGATACGTTCATTATTATTTGACAAAAATCTTTAAAAAGAAATAGCAATATAATGGATGTCTTAACATTTCTGCCCTTCTTCAGCAATTGATTCATGGTTGCCTGGCAACAACACACTCAAACAACTAAATTTATTGGCAATGAGTTATCACAATTATTTAAAATAATTATATATCAAACACACAATTTTAAATAAATGGCTTAAGTCGTCCACCATTTTATAAAATCACACAATGTCGTGAGTTTCAGTGACTATATCTTGGGCTTTTACTCTAAAGTCACTTTAATGCCTTGCCTCGTGTACCTCGTTGATTTAATAGTTTAGAATTTGTAGTTCACTCTAGAAATCCTCAGATCATTCATAATGAGCCAGACACAGAACTACCGTGCACAGCGTGTCCAAAGGACAATCTCTGCTCTTCCACATGCTGTCAACACTTCAAAAACTGGTAATACGTTTCAGATTTATAAAAGGAGAAATGTGGATACATACCTCCAAACTGTCATTAGCTCCCAGCACTGAGAACACTGTTAACTTCAGATCTCCCAGCTGCACCCTGTGCCCCTGCAGAATTATGTTAGTTGTTGAAGGCAAGCGCTGTATGCAGGCTGACGAGTTCAGATCCAAACCTGATAGGAGGCATCCAGGATGCACTTGAATTGGACCCTGAAAATTAAATCACACAATTGAATAGACTGCACATGGCCCCAAAAGCACGACTCATTCTGATTCCACTCACTGAACTTTGGTAACTCTGAAATACACAACGTGCATTAAAAAAGTAACTTTAAGAATATTGTCACCTAACCATCCTACAACCAAAGCAGGAAAGGCCTCTGTTATGTGGAAGCTATTTTTCAGACAACACTAGGACTCAGGGTTTAGAATTAGTTGGTCATAAAAACATAACTTGTTGCTGAGAGAAAGGTATTTTGAAAAGGCTGTTTACTGTACAGTGGCAGCTCAGAATGGAGGGACTGTTCATTTACCTGCTGTTCACGAAGGTACTGTAAAATTCACTGAATAAAACAGCTTAGTAATAAGGAAGAATAAAAAGGTACATATATATATATATATTATATAGAAATATTGTTGAATACTGACTAAAACAAAAACATGTGGCTTTCTTAGGCTAATTTAACAGAAAATGTTTAGAAAGCATTTTTTGCCTAGTTATAAACACTTGGTTCTTGGGGTGGCAAAAGCTGAGAAACTGTCCTCTATAAAATTAGACAGTGTTTGAAACTGAAACAGGAGAAGAATGTATTGGCTAGGATATCAAAGTACAGGAGGTTGAATGCTGAGAAGTCAGTAAAACCAGCCTGTTTATCGCTCCTTCAAGGTGTTTATGTATGCTAGCTCAACACAAACCACTGGTGCAGCTAAGGTTTTTAAATTTAAACCATATTTAGAGGTATCCACATCAGGAAAGGGTACTACTGTTTCCGTCACACAGCGATGCATGTAAACCCATATATGGCATGTATGTACTTCTGCTTTTGGTTTAAAAATGAAACTCTGAGGTGTGCTCTTCAAATAACATATATGTATGACATACAGTACTGTGCAAAAGACCATATTGTTTTGATATACAGTACTTAGTAGTATCTTTTTACTAGGAAAGTTAACATTAGAGTAAATTCAAACAAACACGAAAGCAGTAAAGGTATTGTATTATATGGTAAGGAGAACACAGGTTCGGTTCCAGATTTCTCCTCAATGAAAATTGGATTTGTGAAATTCCATCAGCAGCTCCTGATTTAATTAAATGACAGACTGAGTCAAACCAGGTTTCTGATGGAAACAAGTAGTAATAACAGAGCTTCAACAAGGAATGCATTGATATACTGTACATAAAAATCAAAATTTACTGTACTAATTTATTCTTTTTAGGCTATATTTAGAACATTCAGTAATATTGATGTAAAAAAACCATTGAAATATTGTTTTCGCAAGACTCTTGTGCAGTACTGTATGTCAGGTCTTGGGTCCTCTTCTCAGACTTTATCTGATCTGCAAGAATCCTGGGCACAGTTTCCTAGTTATGGATTCATTATGTATGAAAAGGTTTTGCGCTTCCTGACCAGTGTAAAGGCATGTACTTATTTAGCAGGTGTCATTCCCCCAGTATCCACGCCAAAGGTGTTGACAGCCTTGTATTCAATCAGCCGAGTGACAGGAACACTGACCTGTAAGTGGCAGTGTTGCACCACTGCCCCCGCTGCAACCCTCACATCACCTTCCAGTACTGTGTTGATCACTCTACTGCCCTGGCTCACACACTGCAACTCCTGAAGACAAGAAGATGAATTATGATACTCTATTTGAACTCTGTCAATTCTACATTTGACTTTGTCTAAAAAACGTGCAGAATATAGGTTCTGCTCCAACTAATACAGAGAAAAGCAAACTGAAGACCCTTCATGTGTATTACCTGTATGTGCGAGAGCATCAGTCCCTCTGTCCCTGGCTCTGTCAGACGTACAATATGTTCTCGGCCTGACATTGTGAGGTAGTCATATCGCCCATCTGGAATGTACACTGCAAAGACATGCACACATAGCCCTGTGTGGATACACATCCGAATGCAGAAAACAAACGGAGAAATGTGAGAGAAGGAGCATGAATGAAGTACCTAGAGAAAGGTGAACTCCTCTTAAAGTCCTCCAGAGCACGGAACGTGCACTTTTTACTGCTGCCCCCTGTGGACCCAGAGGTGAACTGCAACCTGGTCTCTCTCCATTTACAAACTCCATTTCAGTCATTTTTGAGCAAAGGCACATTAGAATATCCAGAAAGAGAGAGATCTGCAGAGAGAAGAGGCAGCAAAAGAGAGGCTCAAAATCAAGAGAAAAAAAATCAAGAGAAAAGATGAATGTTCATTATAGGAGTGTGTGTACCTGTAGGGGAGGTGCACCCGAATCCATGCCCAAGTAAGTGCACCCATCTAGAGGTGGAGTAACATGAGTCTGCAACAGCCTCTCAGATACAGATCTTGAGAAAAACACAGGACCCGATACCTGTAATGCAGAACAACACAACAAAGTAACACAAACAGAATGAACTGATGACACAGAAACAGAGCATTGTGCGTCATACCTAATCCAAACCTGAATATTGTTTTTGCAGTGACTTGAGAATTTCTAAACATGGTTGACATTCAATGGCAATGAATATGAAACTATATTTTTGATGATAGTTCTGATTAAAGCTACTACTAAATTTGTCATACCAGAGGCACTTTGCCATCAGGCTGGGAGGCAGACTGAATCCTTTCTTTGGAACCTCGGTAAATGATATCACACACTCCACCCTGTCGATACAGAACTCAGCATCACTACATTGAAGTGTGGAGTTTCAGCCACAGCAGACACTAGGCCAATACTCACCTTTCCATCAGTGAGGTAGACTCCATGGTTTTCAGCAAAAGACAAATCACCAGGCAAGGACACAACCCTTACTCCAGAGAAGCCTTCCCATGACATCTCTGCAGAGACATTTTACATTCAAACGTACAAGTGTGTATGTGTGTTTGTACATAAGCAAGCAGAGACATGCTGTGTGTAACCTCACGATTCGCGGTAGGGAGACTCAGGATCATATCAGTACTACACACCCAGACTCCAGGTGGAGAGCCAGCACACACCTGAAATAAACAGGAGCAAATTTCACACACACACACACACACACACACACACACACACACACACACACACACACACACACACACACACACACAAAC
>JBBPDB010102068.1:0-23088 GCA_037974465.1 Brachypetersius altus
GGAGGCAACACGGATTTACCGTCTACACTCTCTCATTGACCGTCAGTGTTGCCTCCTAAGTGGACAGTTTGATTTCACAGACGTGGGATTTGAAGTTACATTGTGTTGTTTAAGCGTTCCCTTTATTTTTTTGAGCAGTATATTTTGTATTTCTTCAGATTCATTTTAATTGGGGTTAATACAGTATCATATTGACTCTTAAAAGCTAGTGTATCTGGGTTGTGTCATCAGAACCATCTGCAGAGCTGCTAATGGACAGTAGTCGGTGTCGGCGGCTCATCGTGGTGCTATCGCAGCCCTACCTGGAGCAGGAGTGGTGCACCACCAACTTTAGGTAAGAACCAAAATTAGTTTTCTTTTTATATTTAAAGTAAAAGAGAATTTGAATTGAATCATTTAGAATAAATTTGCTATATTTGAATGAGGATGACAGATCGAATTTCCTGTAGTCCAGCTCTAGTCCCAGAGTACCCCTATTTTGTTTTAGTGCTTTTCCTGTTCCAACATGCCCACTTATATTCAGTAAGGGCTTGTTTAGTCCCCTCTGAAAAAGAAGTGCCAAGAATAATTCTTTGGAGCGATGCCTTTGAAAATGATTTCCCTGGATGGTTCTATAG
Source organism: Brachypetersius altus (assembly GCA_037974465.1). Lineage (NCBI taxonomy): Eukaryota > Metazoa > Chordata > Actinopteri > Characiformes > Alestidae > Brachypetersius > Brachypetersius altus. The sequence goes on from JBBPDB010102068.1 coordinate 618, forward strand.
AGACCTCTTTTTGTACAAAAGATGTGTGAGTGATAAAATCTTCGAAAGAACCAACCACATAATGAAATTGCTCAATACCAGGGAAAGAAATTTTTTCTAGAATTCATACTTTAGAATTTAGGATTGTTTTTTAGTATGCATGGATCAAGGTAAAGGTAAAATACCATTTGGCTGGTGCTCATATCCAACTGAGGGTTAAGTGTCTTGCTCAGGGAGAGTGGGACTTTGTGGTCATCGGGTTCACAGACACGTGTTTTACCCACTAGGCTGCGGGAGCAGAGAAAACATCAACATATCCAGGGCATTTATATCCAACCACTGTCCTTAGGATTTGTTTTTATTGAAATGTTTTTGTGGGGTTTTTTTGTTAGACAGGGTTTATTTCATCTGCTGGAGCTCTCCCGGAAGCCCATCTTCATCATCTTCCAGTCTCAGCAGAGGCATGTGCGTCTGGACGTTATCCAGCAACTCCGAGAACACCAGGCACGCATCACCACTCTAGTCTGGGGTGCACACTCTGTGGTACGGCCTCTGACACAACAGATAATGATAGATATAATTTTATAATTCCCCAGTATACAACCTATCCATAGTAATACACACGCTGTCTCCTGCAGACCCCATCATCAGGGTTTTGGAAGGAACTGGCCTTGGCCATGCCACGTAAGGTGGTGTTCCACACAAAGTCAACTGGAGACCCTCAGACTCTGCTCCAGGATGATAAGGACCCCATGCTCACATTACAGCCCGATTATCTGGACTGTAGACCAGATCCAGACCCTGCTGGAGACCTGGGTAAGAACACCTGTCTGTTAGGTGACTAACATTTTACCCAAAACACCAGCATACTGATATTTGCAGTATTTGGTAAACCAAATAAACTAGTGTGAACATTTACTTGATTGTTTCACTAGCAATCACTAAATAGTATAATCACTAAATAAGCTAAAAACCTTTAAATGAAATATTTAAATGCATATCATACACAGTCCATCCTTGCACTTTGCTGAACGTGATTAAATATAGTTAGCAAATTGAGTAAATTGATTAAATATACTGTCTGCTACAGTAAAAATATGTAATGATGTTATCTTTAAATAAAAAAACACTTTATTAAAGGCAACTTTACCTTAGTCTTCTGTTAGCAATGGATCTGGGTGGATTTTCCATAGTTAAGTGGTTGTATATGATCAGTATGATTTGATTTGAAAAGTTAGTGATGTAGCTGTTGAAGTAACTAAACATTATCAGGTTGCATTCTGTTTTCTGCATCAGGTTGTGCTTTACATTAGGCTTCCTTTATGGACAGACTTTTTTGATAGTAGTTGATATGATTTCTTCCTCTGAATTTTAAAATGCCTAATTCTTTTTCGTCCTGTAGGCTTACGGTTGCCCATATATAAGGCCTTGTCTTCCAAAGCTCCAGCACTCCCCTCAGCTCCTGATCCAGTGGCCGAGGCCAGAACTCCAGAGATAGACGTGTCTGACCTGGGTTCAAGGAGCTATGCTGCCCGAACAGATTTTTACTGTTTGGTTACTGAAGATGATATATAAGCCTCAAGCTGTTCCTTTTTGAAATCCATTGCGCCCAGGGTAAAATAGAAATCCGCAATCATCAAATCAATCTTCTTTTATTTTTGTCTTTGAAAATGCATGTGTTTAGAAGATTGAATTTGTCCTCAACTGTATGGAGATTTATCAGAACACACAACATCTGTGTTATTTGCTCTGTCATTTAAAAATGTGCCATTTTGAACTTTTCTGGGTGTTTTATATAGAAAGATATTACAATTGTGGAGATCTGAGTTTGCCACAGGTAGCCCTGGGACTACCAGGTAGTACCTTCAACAAAGCAATATTTTGTTAACTTTTTTGGTACTTGCAGTGCAGAACACTACGAAAACGCTAAAGTGTATGATGTTTTGAAAACATTTCATTTTTGGTTACTGATGTATAATATATATAAATATTTATATATTTTAGTAAAGTGCATTGTGGAACTTACTATATTATGTTGGCGATACTTGTTTGCCAGGCCCTGTTTGAGACGTAGCCTACACTCCGATACTGGTAGGTGTTATAGTTACTGGTGATAGATTTCAAGCCCGTTGTGTAACAGCTCTCTTAGAATGACAAAGATTAGTATTGTTTTCAACCTGCAGAGGGCAGCATAGTAAAAGATTTCTGGCAGTGTCCGGGTGTAAATAACTGCATCGTAGAGTCTCACTAAACTGAAAAGTAATTTTAATATGTTACGTTATAAAACTGTTGCATATATAACAATGTAGTTATCTATACAATCTTCGCAAGCAATACAGATTAATCGTTACTGTTTCTCCAAGAATTTGCGCATCAATCAAAACTGCTGATAGCGTGACAGCAGAAGATATATGTTGCGTCTGTGTGAGAGAGAATATGTGCCCTGTAATTCAGTGAAAGGTACACAGATGTGTGACCTTCCAGCCATAGGTGGAGCAAAGCAGAGCTGTGAGGCGACTGACAAAAGTTGCCTGGTGCTAGAACTGTGTAACGACAAAAAGCAAAAACGTTTGGAAACCCCCCCTCCTGAAGGAAGCTGAGGTTAGGGCAAGGTGGAGTCTTCATGTCTGAGCATAGAGAAAGTATTTAAATAAGCCAGGGCCATGAGGCACATCAATCTTACCAGGCTGGGAAGAGGAGGTCAAGAAATGGAGGAGAGACAAATAACGACAGCCTTCATTTAACAAGGATCAGTCACACCCTAAGTGAATGCGTCTTGTTTTCTTTTAAAGAAATGGCACCAAATGTTTAGTTAGAACTTTATTCATTTTAATATGACATTTGTGGCACTTACTGTAGCTTTTCAGTGAGATGTAAAGCTGAGCAGAGATTATGATAGTCATTACTGAGGAATTTGATAAAACCGACAGTGTATATGTTTATATGTTACTGTAGGTTATATTAACTGTGCAAATCTCACTGACAGAAGAACATGTGGCTGATATCTGAGCCACACTTATTTATAAAGCCAAAAGTAAAAAAAAGACATGGTCATAATTAGATTGAACAATGTACAACGAAAATGTATACAGTAATCTCATATACACCTACACCACACAGTCTGAACTAAGTCTATGTGACAAAAACTAAGTATCTAGTAGAGACTATTTTGCTGAGAAGGCTCCAGACAGTTACCCCGTTTTCTGTGGCATTTACAGTTATATCCTTAGATCTATATCATATACTCAGAAATGTAAAAAAATACCTGTGAACAGGGATTTCATTTGGCAAGTCAAATAATACATTCTGTACGTAGCTAACGAAAATAAAATGACGTAATAGAATGCAGTGCTGAATGAGCAGTGCTTTGCGATGCAACGGTGAGCAACATTTCCATTCATACATTCAAATCAACCTTTACATTTTTAACACAAGGCTTTAAGACAATACTATGAAAATATAGGAGGGCCACAGCTGTGCTAAATACTGTTGCCTAAACACTAGAACAGTATGCATGCTGCTAAAAATATCCTATAAAGTGTTACAAATAGGTGACATTAAACAATAAGCACCGATTTCAATACAAAGAAAAAGACACAGAAAAAATAGTGTATGGTACTATACAGAGATTATCATACAATACATCAGAAAGACTTTTCAATCTGCAGAGATTAGAACATTTCTTCTGTTATCTATACCCTTCTAATCTTTCTGCAATGCATGCAAAATATACAGCACTCACACTTCCTCTCACTCATACAGCCCATATCATTCTCGTCCAGACATCATCATTTCTGATGTTAAACAAACAAGCAAACAAACAAAAAACCCAGTCACTACTTTACAAATGAAACATAGAAAAAAACAATACCCAAGACTGGCATATGGTCCAGTGTATATGCTATTGGGAAAGTAGTAAAAAACTTTCAAATTGAGTCTGCTGAGATTGTGCAAAACTCCCTGAAGAAGATCAAAAATGAGGTTAGGAAAATGTGTCAAGGTGCAACCTCCATGAGTAGTCAAGAGTCACTGTCAAATGGTTTGTTTAACGCCCCCGCTGGCTTTAGAAGAGTCGTTTCTGTATTCTTCAGCAGGACGTGTTAAGCTGGCCGAAGAACACACACTGGATCCCACACAAACACAGCTGAATAACAGGCAGTTGGGTGAATTATTCAGCCCCCCACGCTGTTCTTCTTTAATTAAATCACTCCTTATTTACAGCATTATCCACATTCATGTCTCAGAGCTACAGTCCTCATTTAGATGGTCATGTCAGCAAAGTCCTGTTTCTGGTATCCTTTCTGTAAAGCACCAAATAGAGACGACACATGAGTGAAATACAAACACAGGACAGGAAACGTCAGCACTCAGCCACCACAGCATTGTTTGCAAGTTTCAGGGCAATCATATGACTGTGATTAGACACCACGGCATGAAGGTCGCTGTCTGACAGGTAATAAACAAGCCGTCACCAACGAACACAAGCGCCAAAGAAAATGGATGCCTTAGGAACGCATTCTTTCATCTCTCACCATATAATGGAAGTATACAGTGAAGAGCTAAATCAAATTGTAAAAAGCTTCGGGACAAAAAGGTTAGAGCGCTCCAGACAGTTGCTAATCATTTCTCTTTTGAGATTTGAATTTTGGTTTATGCTAACAAAGACAGGTTTGTGAAATGGAGGCAGTCTGTGGTGTTGGGACACGCTCATGAGGAAATCACCTGATAGGCCTGGAGTAATGACTCCACCTACACCTGCCTTACAGAACTACACACCAGTAAGCCCTGTGTACGCTGTGTTTGAGTGTGTTTGTGTGTGCGCGCATCTTTTTTCCAAACAGGCTTTTTTTAAAGCTGGAAAACAGCTGCAGGGAAGGGTGAGGCACATGGCTCAAAGATGATGTACCATAACCCCTGGAGCACAGGCCCTCAGCAAACACGTTAACACACAATATCTACAGGGAGGAGCTTTCTGAGGTTCATACACGCTGGCAGTTTGCTTTTCAAAATAGTTCCTCAGAGCCCTATGGCAAGTTTTCAGTTTTGCAACTATGTTCTACGAAAGCAGAAATAGTGGTCTGTGAACATCAGTACAATAAAAACACAACAAACCTAGTTTACTATGATATCTGTTAAAAAGCCCAACGCTGTTTATACTACAATTTCACGGGGATCTACTGGGCCTTCAAAGGTGTTTTGACAGCACAACAAAAAACTGTAAAAAGTGTGTTCACTGTATGGTTGAAAATGATTACTGTCAAAGTGAACTGAAAGGCAAATGCCATGTTAATGATTTTATTCACATAAAATACAAATACATGGACATCTGAATCACAAATTCAGTGCATCACGATATTCAGTGCAACTTACAGCTTGTAGAAAAACTTTGCATTTTACTTTATAATTAATGACACTAAACTAGTGCATGCAGAAATCAACCTCACTCAAATCCATTCTAATAAAAAAAATGATATATCAGATTGTATATTACCTTTTTGTATTCTTTGTATAGTTTCTTATACTGGAACATGTTGCAGAGAACCGTGGATGCTGCTCTGGCTGCCTTCAGCTTTGCGGGACTGAACAGAATAAGATATGTTCATGTTAGTCAACTAATCGGCAAACAGGACTCTGCAGTGGATTCTTTGAATGCTAAGTTAAATTGTCCAGCAAGTGCAGACAGCATATTATTAATACTGGATATTTTTTAATACAAGCCATATCTTCTGGGCTCCTACCTGTTGTCATTAGAGTTCTTGATGCCCATCAGTTTGGGAAGACCATCGAAGTAGGTGATGTCCCGTGCTGCTACCTCACTGCTGGTCACGAGGTTGTTGAGAGCACCACAGATGTTTACGACCACGTCACTGGAGGGCTCCTTCTGGAGGCCATCGGTCGGCAGTTTGGTGACCAAGTTATTCACCACCTTAGAGGCTAAACGAAGAAAAGCAGAGAACAGTTTTATTTACAGTGGATAACCGTGGATATTATTACTTCTCATAAATTTGCTCTTTTCTGTCTTTTTTCTTTTTTCTGTTACTTCAGTTCATTCAAATGTGTATTTAATTATATATAATTCATATTATGACCACCATTTTAGCTGACCTGCTTGTAGACCCAGATGGCAGATTTGTGTCCCAATCGCATTCAAACTAAATTTTGCAGCCAAAACATTTTGGAATGGCTTAAGGAAATTTCATAAGATCATTCAAAATGATCTTAAAAATGCAATTTCAAAAAAGTCAGTCATAAAATGTCACCACATCAAGTTACAAGATGCTTTCCACTTGTTTATCTGACATGGCATGATCACACTTTTTGTTACTTGATCCAGTTCACACCTTCTGCTTGGTCATATTAGGCACCGTAGTGCTGTCTGTCTAAAACTGTAAAATATTTCATTCATGAGGAAATGAAGTACACAATTGAATCAAGTAAATTTAAAGCATCTGTTTTTAAGTGCTGCTTCCTCTTGGGCTAGGTGATATGGCAAAAGTATTACACCCCCAAGATATTTTCTCATTAAACATTATAGATTACGATATTCGGTTTTTATGAGATTTTGATAAACTGGAGCAGAAAAAAGTAGCAACAGTGTCACATTTAAAAACACTCAAAACTAGGAGTACATTGTTTTTTACTCAATGTTTCATATACATATACATCCAGCTTAACAGACTAAATATGTTATCAGTCTGTGTTCTTTAGATACTGACCATACTGTGATGTAATTTATCATTATAATACATCATCCTGCAGACTCACCCATGTCATTTTTATCCTTGGCATGACGAGACAGGTTCCTGAGAAAGCCAGTGAGGGACCGCAGTTCTTGATCACTAGTTGTCCTGAGATTATCTAGAACCACAGGCAATATGCGCTCCTGTTCCAAGGCAACACGGCTGAGAATGGATGCCCACTGTGCGCATTTGAAAAGAAAAGAGTACAGGACTAATTAACTAAGTCAAACTAACGCGAAACGCATCACAAAATGCACAGCTACCATGCCAAGTCTGATTTGAATACCAGCCCAACAGGCAGAGACCAAATGTCACAGGATTCGTAACATATATTTTTAATTTCACTGAACTGAAAATGATGAGGGCATGTGTGCTCTGTTTGTTGTGCATCAGTGTATGTTGAATGATGTGATTGTTTGCAAAGCAAATTACTCTCGTAGGCATAATAAGGGTATTGAAAGTGAAGTGAACTTACCCGTTTGTCTCCAGCTGTAATGTTTTGCAGCGCTCCGGCCGTAGCCTCTCGAGTAGTGCTGTTGACTTCACAGCGCTGCAGGACACGGCTATACAGCTCTATCACCTTCGGGTGCCACAGCCACTCAATGCCCTTTGGCACTCGAGCTACCTCTGTAAATGTGGTAAGGTCCTTGTCCTGTCTCTGTGGACCATAAAGGAAAGCGGTTTGTCCAAACTACATCCTGCTACCAATGTAAATCAAATGTTTGGGTGTTTTGCTACAAGCTTCAAACAAAAGATAATTCAAAAACACTCATACTCTACAAAACACCTCAGAAAAGATAATAAAATGGCATTCCTTACATCTTTGGCTTTCTTGCTCTGAGGAGTGAAGCAGCCAATTGCCTCTCCTTTGGACATGTACTGAGCTCGAGTGGGGCCCTCCAAGCGCATCAGGGCCGAGGGGGGTATCTCACTGTACAGCTGATAGGACAGATTCCTCAACACACACACACTGTTCTCCACTCCCTGCCACAGAGAGAGAGGGGGATGGGAGGCAGTCAACAATTTAGATTTACTCAAGTGCTGGACAATTACAAACTCCTATAGGAAAATGCAACCTTAAACACATTATGAATGTATTTTCCAAGAATTTTCTCAGCTGAACATTTTATTTACCACCTTCTCTTAATGATCAGTAAGTAAAGAATGGTAAAGTCTAATAAAGCATAAATAAATCTTCAAATTTAAATTCTATTTTAGAACCAAAGCAAACAAACAAAGATGCCTATGTTAAAATACACATACAGTATCCCAAGGATAGCCCTTGATATGTTTCATTGGAATGTATTTGAGGATCGTAGGGCAGAATGATTTCTGGTGATGTGTGTAGAGCTGACCTTCTCCTCTACTCTGCTGTCATCCAGAGATGAGTTAATGTAGCCCACCAGAGCGTCCACGAGGCCAAAAGTTTCTCTCATCTGCTGACGAGTTTTCTCATTTACTGAGCTTAAGTTTCTGCAGCAGATTAGAACAGGAGGGTTAGTGAAACTGCTTTTACATTTTTTCATTCGTTTTCAGGAGACAATGTTCTCGCTTTGCAGGAAAATCAACGTACAACAGAACTAACTTACAAAATACAAATAAGAACGAGAGAGAGAGAGAGAGAGAGAGAGACAGAGAGAGAGTTTTGCATGGTTTGTCAACCACAGGTATAGGTATTGGCACCTATGTTAGAAAGATTCTATGTACTCCTACAACACTACCCTGTCATGGTCAAAAGGCATTTGCATTTGTGGGTGTAAATGCACCTGAGGCAGCCGGTGGTGTTGAAGAAGATATCAGCCTCAGAGGGAGTGTGCTCAATGATCTCTCTGTCTCCTGTGCCGGAGAGGGGGATCAGAATCTCTTCAGTCAGTCTAGGCAGAGCTTCTCTCGACAACTTTTCTTTCAGATTATCCTTGGAGGAGAGATTCCACAGAATTCCTACAGTGACAGATAACAAACTAAATAAAAAAACAAACAAACAAAATCTGATGCCATGTACATCTAATGATGACCAACTATCTTTTTTAGATACATTTATTTAGATACATTTATTATATATTTCCCAAATTTACTTTCCAAGGAATAGTGATCAAAAAGAGGGAAGCGAGAGCTTCTTCTAGGACAAATGTAACACCTGATTAGGTGAAAGAATCACTATTCTCGTCATAAGAAGCCACATTTTGCAAGGGCTGTGAGAGATGTTTCTGATCATACAGAATCATTCATTTTACTTACAGACGAATAGTCTAGCTATTGACTCATCACTTGCCATGAACTCAGAACACAAGTCAGGACAATGCAGAAAACAGTCAACGCCCCTTTACTGAAAGAGTACAGCCAACGCCCCAGAAAACACATACAGGCAGCAACTTCTTTCTCCCATTTGAAAAAATAACACCTGAAAACCCTCCCCTTCTATATCATTTGCTGATTCAGTGGCTGATTCAGTAGCAGTGTAAATGAAACATAGCTTGAAAGCTCCAGCTTTTCAGCTGTTACTCAGATTCAGGTCAATCTATACATGTACAAAACATAAGCAGTCATGGCCTGCAGATTGGACTATGACACCTAATCAAGTGCCACTCCTTTGCAGATTACATTTGGTCACAATGGGTTCTAAAGCTTCACAACTGTTATCAGTCTAGTCTAGTACACCACACCCATATTGGAAGTCCAGCTTTTGCAAACTCTGCTTGGATAGTAAACCAGGTTCAAGGTCGGTTGTGTGACTGCAGTTCTTTGTGGTGCAGGTTGGCAAACAGAGAGATCCGTTTGCTGGTTCTCACAGCAGCTGATTGATTTCTGACCAAGAGGTCCTCAAATCCGAATACAGGAGTTAAAGATGCTTTCAGTGCATGTTGATTTTGAAGATAATTCACATGCTATGAATATGAATATGGGAATATGGTAAAATCAGTGAAACAAAGTTCCGAAGCTGGTGCTTACCAGTGATGTTCTTGCGAATCTCGTCGTCTGGCTCCTTCAGGGCCTCTATAAGCTGAGGGATTCCTCCAGCTTCAATGAGAGCCACTTTGTTCTCCATGTTCTCATAAATTAGATTCCTGGCTGCTCCAGTGGCATAGCGCTGCACTTCCGCATTGTTGCTGTTAAACAACTGAACTAGCGGGGCAATTCCTTTCAGCTGATTCACCTAGGACAGAGAGAGGAAGAATGGTTAAATCTAGTAAGGTATACATATAGAACTTAAATGTATTAAGTTCCATTGCCATTAGCAAATCTTACAGTTTTTTTGGACTCATTGTTGTGGTAGCACTCATGCTGGATGCAGGCAGCTCCCAGAACCTGCAGTTCTACCTCAGAGGAATTCAGATAGGACACAGCAGTTGGCATGTCCAGAGCACCGATTCTGCATGATAGAGAAAATGACTAATCATTCCAGAATTTCATAAACAGATCAACGGTGGTGACAGTAACAGTGGCTTTGTCCTTTTGAACTGATATTATTTTGTCTTGTTATTGATATTAGTAAAGGATGAAGTCTATCGCTTTGGCTCTGTGTTAAAATTCTATGGGATTTACTTCCCACGATCAGGTGAAACTGATGATGATGAACAATTGAGCCAATACCCATTTGGGGCTTTCTCTTTGTGTTTCACTGTTTGTTTGTGACAAAGAGTGGAGTGTATTTAAGTTGCTGGCTCAGTAGCAAGTTTGTTTCTTTCCCAAGGTGTGTCGATTGTTAATCGCGGGGCTGGTTTGGGTGTGTTTCACTTTTCACACACAGACACACGCAGAGCATAAGGCTGGGCTACTTCAAATAGCTCTCCCACTCACAGAACAGTCAGTGGAGTGAAAGTGAATGCGTAAAATGTCTGACAAATGTATAAATAACCTGTCTGACAGGTTTTAAGATAAGTCTTTCAATCAGTGCTAAGCTTTTTCGCTTTTTGTTTCTTGTCCTTTTATACTTGTGCCTTGTTTTGATATGTTTATGCCGTGTTTCTTTAAAGAAATATTTTACCAGTTACTTGTGTTCACCACACAGGGAAAAAGTAAGCCTTTTGCGATAAATTTGTAAGATGTTGGCTCTCAGTGAAGCATATAAAGAAATTATAATTTATCAGTAGGAGATAGAGGGACTGTCAAAGTAAATTCATTCCACTTGGCTTTCAATAGTCACCATTAAAACGTAATTTGCGTAAAGAATTATAAATAAATTTCTAGAATAAATATAGTAAAACTACAACAAGCATCACCTCTAATACAGACACCCACATCAAGATGCCTTGCTTATTGGTTTTGTTTATTGGTTTTGTGATTGTGCAGCAAAGCACAAATGCTTTTTATGTTGTCTTTAGTTGATTCTGTAACTTTCTTGTAACCTCCTCATGTATTTCCATCATGTAAGTTATTTCATCAAGTGATAGAGCTCAAATAATATCACTCAAAGTTGTTCCTTTCTTTGAGATTATTGAGATTCTTGTTTTTATAATGGCACAAAAAAGTATTACAAATACAGGCCATTTACCAGACTTGAAGTGAGTAAGCTCTTTGTTAGATTCAAGGCCCTTAGAGCAGTTTGCCACTAGAATTTTACAAGCACTTCATTCATAAAAATTACTTTTGCTGTCATAGAGATGCAACATTGTCATGCTGAGGTTATGCACTACTTTTTAGAGTAATTCATGCACTGGTAAGATTATCTGTGTAAGCCACATTGGTGTGTTTTTGTTTCGTTATCTCAGCGTTATTATGCCTATCACATGCAAAGTAAACAGACCGTCTAGTTTGTGCATGTGGTTTGGACTGAATTGACTTAATTCCAGGTCACTGCTGTTAAAATCTTCCTAAATGGATTTGTTTTTTTTGTTTTTTTTATTGTATACCATCTGAGAACATTAGCTTTAGTTTACTTCTTTACATTGTACATTTTAGCAATGAATGAACCAATAAAATGGTCTAACATTATATTAAAGTTAAAGAATGTTGTTACTGTCTCCTGTAAAATTAGTCTCTGAGATTTGAGGTTTTGCTCCAACAATGACAATATATTACATAAACAAATTTGTTAGCAGCAATTGATTTTATAAAAGATACATATTTTATTTATTTTATTCATGTGAAATTGACATATACATTTGAATCAAGCCAAATCAATATCTTGTCAGATTAGTGTATTCCTCAGTGTATATTCTGTGTGCGTGTGTGTGTGTGTGTGTGTGTGTGTGTGTGTGTGTGTGTGTGTGTGGCTATGCGTATGTCTCACCCACTCAGGTTGCCCATGCTACCGGCCATGTCCATGTTGTCGAACACGTCTTTGCCTTTACCCACGCTGATGACGCTCCTCATAGAGGCGGCCCGGGACAGCCTACCCTGCTGCACCATGGCCAGGTTACTTTGGGAGCTACCACCACCAACGATAAAGCCCCCTCCTCCTCCGCCACCTTGGACACTCCCTCCGTATACAGAGCCGCGATTTTTGTTTTGGGCGATTCTGCTAATAGTGCGCTGTGCGGGGCCTTTGAAGGACTGGCGGGCATAGGCCTCCTCTTCCATGACTCCGCCTCCACTCCGGGCCAGAGTGCCACTCAGAGAGCGTCTCATGGATGGCAGCGTCATGGAGGTCTGCACAGCCCCGGAGCTGAAGCCGTTGCTTGCTGCAGAGTACATGGGTTGCCGAGGGTATGTAGATGCATAACCATTGCTCATGCCAAAACCTGAGTCCTGCCGCATGTAGGTGGCATCATGATCCGACACCAGGCTTCCCTCACTGCCGTCCTGTGTCATCCACATCCCTACAGGAGTCGGCTGTTGAGACAGAGACTGTATGCGCAAGGAGCGTAGCGAGGCGACCTCTGGGTCAGGTCCTGATTGTCGACTCATGGAGCGAGTTAATGTGGTGATTTGTTGGCGCTGAGAGTGGCCACCCTGGTAACCGCCACCGCCACCGCCCATCAAAATGCTGTCTTCATTGTTATACCTCAGTCCCGCACCCCCACCTTGGCTCATCTGAATCTTGGGGCTGAAGTCCACAGCCGAGTGAGATGAGTAGCCACCACTGCGTGTAGACATACGCTGTGACTGACAGAGAGGGAAAGTGAGTCAGGTTTAGCATAATGAAATGATTCATTCATCAGAACCACCATTACAACACATTGGGCTGGCTTTAAAATCTCACAGCATTAAATTCCTCCATTGTTCCTTCTAATGACTTCATACCTCACACTTCCCATAGTACTTACTGAATACTGAATAGAGGGGAAACAAAGCTCACTCTTTTAGGTTTGAGGTCATGAGGTCAATGAGGTTTGAGGTCATGAGATTTTTTTATATTTTACATGTTAAAACGTCGAAACTGAGCGAAACTGGCTGTTCATTTTCTACAGTATTAACTCGATGACAAAACAAGCCCTAAAATATCACAAACAATATTTATGCCACTGTAAATTAAATCAGTCATCTGAGCTACGATGTGTGCTAAGAATAAACCCCCCTCCACTTTGCACCTAATTTATTCAGATTTTTTTTAAAAAAACAGAAACAGAGTATTTCCTTATATTAAATGATTAGTGTCTGTCTCACTGAACATGCTTTGATGGTTCATATTTCTTATTGTTCATAGTGGTCTTTATAAGATCACTATTCGTAGTTTTTTAGAATGATGAAGTCTTACAACTAATGACTGTGTAATAAGTCAGGCGGTCCATGATCTTCACCATCAGCAAATATGTGGCATTAAGTAAATGCATTAATTTTTAATAACTTATACTAGCACCAGTGTATGCTGGTATTGCTTAGAGCTGTGGAGGTCTTGTGAAATATCACACACAGTCACTCCTCAGCCACTGCCAAACTGTCAAGCTCAAATAGGATCTCTCTCTCTCCACACACACACAAACACACACACACACACACACACACACACCCCAAACTGTCCAGCTCATCGAGATCTTTCCAAACACAAGCACATCCACACCCACAGCCACCCCCACACAAACCCACCCTTGCTATTCCTCACACCCGTCTGAGAAAATGATGTATATTCTCTCAGACTAGAGAGGATCGGATGCATTGCTCATCTGTTAAATATATCCAAAACTATGATATTAACCCTAAAAGACCCTAAAATGAGACAAAAAGCATCTCATTACTTAAAAAAAGATTCATTCTCACCATCATAGGTCTGCTGGCTGTGGAATACATGTAGGACTTTGAGCTGAAGCTGGGATTGTATGTCGGGTATTTTGTCATTGTGGACGAATCTCCGTACTCTGTAAAAGGAGGAAAATACAACATTATATGTGAAGCCTATATATGTCTTCCCATGGATCACACATTGATATAAAGACCTTCATTACACTGTAAATCCAACTGAACTAAATGACAATTCTTTGCTGAAGGGCAGCATTCATAAGAATAGATGACATCAGTGTAAGTCTTTTACGCCAGCTGACACAAGCCTATATTAGCATTTATAAAGATATAAGTATCGCTTGTCTGTTTTCCCCAAAAAACTGTAATGATGTTGGGCACTTGAAATATGGATTTTTAAAGGTTTATACTGGTAAATGTCAGCTGTCATTAAAGACTCATGCAAAGGTCTGTCCTACTGTGAAGTGTTACCAATTAAACAAGCGAACAAAGTCTATATGAAACAGCTGACAGTAGATTAGTACACAGCCAAGACAAAAGTAACACCATGCAAACTTGTCTGATACAATATGAACATGGCTGTACTTTTCCACTGACAAACAAATGAGTACCTAAAAATGAGATGCTAATAAAGGTTCAGGATCTGATACTGACCTATGCAGGATTCATCACTATGGGGTTTTAATCATTATATGCTGTTGACTTATGATGAAAAGTTCAGAGTAAGAACCATTTTACACTGTGTTAACTCAAACGAATATAAATACAGTTTCAAGTTCTGACAAGCATATTTGGAATCTGAAAGATGTTGGCTTAACAACTTTTTGTTAACTTAAAGCCAGTCCTGTATGAATGATATGCTGTCAAAGATCAGAAGTTTTTGTGCTCTCAAACCGCCTCATAATTTAGTTTATATGTTGAGTCTATGTGAAAGAGTCTGTGTGTGTGTGTGTGTGTGTGTGTGTGTGTGTGTGTGTGTGTGTTTTCAGTTGGGCGAGGTACAGAGTTGTTAATAACAGAGTGACAGACAGCAGCCCAAAGGAGAGGGGCAGAAAACCGGTCTGATGCCTATGAGCCACTCCTTCTAACCCAGCCCGAAACACTTAGGAACAAATACACCCAATGCAAAGTACCACCTCTTGCCACACCTTACTTTTTCCAAATCCTTATTTTTGAGAGTACACACTGTTGTAAACGCAAACGTTGCTTGCTCATGCTGATAGAGTAAAATGTGACTGCAACAATGTAACTTCTTTGTTCATTTCTTTGTTTATTTATTTGTTTTTGTTCTGACCTGCACAACACGTATAAATAATTTTTCAACCGTTTTCTGTCTCGTTCGAGACATGCTTGGTTTGTCACCTATGTGAGATTGGTCTGGCTTCAAGTTCAACGACAACACTTTGAAGATGAGCAATGTGTTTTCGGAGCTGGCAATGGGCCAAGAAATGTGAGACTGTTCTGACTTGTCAAGCTGAGCTTGGGAAGCCAGGAGGTCACAGGCGCGCACCTTCTGCGGCTGCTAAGACTGGAGAGTAAACCCAGAGTAGTTGCAGCAGACTTTCATTAAAAGCAGGAATTTCAGAGGTAGACATCTGTGCTATTCAGACAACGTTAACTATGCAGCAGATGGAGGGAACTGCCCCGACAGAGAGCGCGGATCGTAAGTTTGGTGGGCATGTCCCTATTGTAGCATTGCTAATAAAAGTTTATTTTAGTTAGACAGGCAGTTGTGTGATATTTAACCCTCCAAGATGTTATGCATTGATTTTTTTGTTGTTGTAGGTCTAAACATTTATCTGGTTTGTGAAAAAAGTTTTTATTACATAATGTTACATTTAATGACAGAATATAGAAGGTATCTAATAGTCTGACTCATTCCTTGTAGAAAACGTAAAAAGCCCAAAATGAAATCCTACTTTGCAGTAGGGGCGCCTCAGGAATTGTAATTGACAGAGTCCCTCAATTGCGCTTTGCTAAGCACTTTGTTCAGCTTTCTCACACTGTAGTTCTGTGTGGGCCGGGTCCTTTGAGAGTTGACAAAGAGCAGTAACCCAATCACACACAGTCAGCTTTCACTCACTCTTTCCCTCTCTCTCTCTCACACACACACACACACATACGCACACAAGCTCAAAAACACCTAAGGGTTGAGCAGAACCCTTCCTGTTGCAGCCTGTTAAACATTAATGCAGTACGCGTTTTTGTGTGCGTGTATATGCGTGTGAGGCCAACACTACAGTCGCAAGGGTGTTCTGTATAATTAAAGGGAGTGGACCGACCCATGTTTTCAGTTCGGCTTGACATGGACGACATTTTTGTGAGTTTCGTACAACAGCAGTTGCTTCACAACTAAGAGATCTGGTTTTAGAACACTGGTTTTCACTGACAGTCTCAGGAAAAGTGAAACTGAGACCCTCCCGAAATATCCTTTAAATCTTGCACTCGTAAGTCAAATTAATGAAAAATCATTTTCCTGTCTGTTCGGCAGTACAGTCAGTCTAAATGGGGCCAGCAGTTCATACATACTAATTGCAGTTAGAAATTCATGCATTACCTCCTCAATTACATAGTAGTAAACCCTATTTAAATGCATTCACTGCACAAACTACTGAACCCAGTAAAGAAAAGAGAGGCAGAAGACAAATTTAGTCTGATTCTCAGAATGGACCCATACAAAGAGCAATCTGAGCAGACCACAAGCAGATAACAAGCATAACATGACCACTCGCCATTTCAACTTCTCATGTGGCTTCTAACAGCTGTTCTAGCACTGACTTACAGAAGAACACAGCGGCAGATACAAGCCATCCATATACACAACAACCCACCCAGGCTTAAGGGTTTGCTCTAACACTGAACAAATACGCGAATAGAATGTAAAACGCTGAGTACTTTTCGTTTAAGTAGTTTATGACTTTAACAATAAATCTAGTTTACACACACACATGCACATCAACCCACACAACACACAGACTCAAAAGGGTCGAACTTTTTGCTCTAATACTGAACAAATAAGAGAACAGAATGTAACATGCTCATTGTTTTCCCATTAAGTGGACTGGGACTTCAAAGCTAAATCTAGTTCATACACACACACACACACACACACACACCTGAGGTGGCGTAGTGCCCCGCAGAGCCGTTCTCGCGCCTGATCGTGTTGCTTCTCTCCGCGAGCCTCATGGCCACCTGCGCCTGCACCCGCTTCTGTCTGGACACAGCGTCCGACGAGACGCCGCCATGACCCAGCTGGATCTCGGACGGCACGGCGTATGTGCTGTCGGAAGATTTCGACTGGAGAGCCGAGAAGAGGCCTTCAGAAGCCGAGCTCATGGCTACAGCTACGGTCCGCGGCTAACGAGGGGAACGGTGGCGCGCGCTCGGTCCGGACGGGCAGGTGGGAGAGCGCGAGGAGGATCAATGGGGATTATAAACGTGGAGGAGTGAATATCTCCTGTAGAGCTAAAATGAGTTTAGGAGCACGGCTCCTCAGGTAGAACCGGGTGGGGTGGAGGGCGGAGGAGGGGACAAGGGCTGGGCGTGGCCAGGTTACCTGAGCCAGGTGAGTTCATCAGAGAGAACCAGACGGATCTCTGTCTGTGACGATAAACGGTAACCCGTCGGAACTGCGTGTTCCTTGAGTAACGCTGCGTGTGAATAAATGTGTTATAACGTCACTGAGCCCGGAGAAGGCTAATGTAGAGCCATCTTCATTTAAAAGTGCATTTACTGAAAATCCTTTACAACCAGCCTGCATAGTGACTTTAGTTAAGATCAATTACATGTACCGCAACCAAACATTCTTAAAAAATTAAATAAGATAAAATAAACTTTTATCAATCCAGCAAGATAGAGACCCAAAACATGAGTCCAATGCCAGAACTACCTCAGCAAAAAAGGATGAAGTGGACAACAGAAGAGTGAAAGCAAAGCACACATTTATGGGACTCTCTGCAACATAGTTGGTAAGAACTTTCTGGGTGTTCTAAAACTTTTGGATCTATTTTTCTCTTTCAATTTGGGATTTTTAGGCTAAAATAAAGCACTGAATCTCAAATGGAACTAAAAAAAACTTTAACAAAATGAACTTAGGGTCATAATTGGAATGAATAGAAAAATTGATTGACATACTTTCATGTCATTTCATTTAATTTAATTTGAAATCGGCTTATCTTGGCCATCTTTAAAGCAATGGTGTAAGTGTGTGTGTTGAGCTGAATGGATTTCTTTACCGAGTTTGCTGCTTATCTACATCTCTGGGTTTACTAAATCTAGATCCCACATGCTCTTGTGAATCACTTTAAAGTCATGTTTTCCTTATGGGAAATGTGTATTTGTTTACATATTTCACCACAGGAGATATCTTGCTCGTTGATCGAGTTGTTGTAATCAAGATCCAGTTTGATGTGCCCAGTTAACTGTTATATTCTCATGTGGGCTGCTTTGGGGCAGGAAGTGTTGGCACACTAATCGTTATCATTTGCATCTTTGCAGCCTATCAGAAAAGTTGTGGCGTTACATAGAGAGACAGAAAGAGAAAGACAGACAGAAATGCATCATTCTTTAGTCACGAAGGGTGTGGCGTACTGTCATGCCCCGTCTACATTTACAGTAGTTGCCGTAGTTGTTGTTCTTAGTAACGGAAGTGAGAACAAGTGGAGGGGGTTGCGTTTGTATCAGGCCTAATCCAGTGGATACTTGTAGTATTCTTGATGTCATAGCAACAGAATACCTACTAAAACTCGACTGATTCTTTCAGGGACTTTTCAGTTTTCATAGAAACTACAACATCATAATCATTAACAACAGCAACAATAATAATAATAATAATAAAAAGAAGAAGAAGAAGAAAAATAATAATACAAAGAGGAAGAAAAACAACAATAATAATGTAAATTTGCATGTTACATTTATTTCAGATACTGTGCAGGGTTTTATTGTGCTACGAAATGTTTGTACAAAACACAAAATTATGTTCTGAAATTGACCTTAAGTCCCACCATGCACATCCTGCACATATTGTTAACTGTTTTACAAACAATTTGAAAGTTAATTGTTAATCATTTGAGAGCATCTCTTTTTTATTCAGTATATTTTATTTATTTGCATTGGTTTAAATAAAATAGTTCATTACAAATCAACATACAAACACATGAAAATAGAGAATATTGATACTCACTATGAAGGCACAGTATTGTTGGTCAAAACGTCAGGTCCAATTATAGAGAAAACAGCGTCTTCCTCAGTGTTGAGAGAAAAGTCCTCTTCAAAAGGTTAGTTGATCTGACAAACATTCTAGGAGTGACCAACTTATAGGATACATCCACCCTTGCAACGCCTTAATGAAAGCCCAAGTGTTTTTTGATATTAGAGAGGGAGTGATAGAGAGAGAGGGAGAGAGAGGGAGAGAGAGAGGGAGAGAGAGAGGGAGAGAGAGGGAGAGAGAGAGGGAGAGGGAGAGGGAGAGATGAGTCAAAGAGGTGTGAATAAGCAACAGTATAAGGAGTGGCAGAGTGGTACCACCTATCATCCTCTAAGCGAGACACTCATTCTCATAGCACCATTTGTCTGACAGCATCAAATCAGTTCAAATCTAACAGATGTTCAGGCAGTAAGGAGTCATCATGTGCGCAGAAGGCAGCTGAAAGATAGTCTGTAAACATGCTGGGTGATGTTTAGTTCTGGCTTGGTCCATGTGATGTTCCTCTGTATGAGTGAATCATGTGAATGAAGTCCTTTTTGGGATTTTTGAAGAAAACAGCAGGTGTGGCTGTATGTAACAGGTAACAGAGGAGAGGCACCTGAGTCACACTACTTTGTGTCTGCAGGGAAAGGAGGGACCTGCCTCTAAGGGAATAGCCTTTGTTATTGGGTATATTGGCCCACCTTTATAAATGTGTAGGTTTGTAATAATGTATGATTAATGTCTATAGCTGCTGTAAACTTTTTAAAATTCTCTTAAGTAGCTTAATGACATGGCTGCTAGAATACAGTATACAGCCATAATACTGTATTCACATAGCACTGTTAACTGCTTTTGTCAGCTGCACTATTTGTTGTCTTATCCTGTAACACTGTGCTTTTGTTCATATGTTCTCTTGAACTTTCTCTCTCTTTGTCCTCTGTGTATTCCTGTCCTGCCTGCACCATAGACTTTTTTTGTTGTTTTCATTCATGTGTTACAGCGTGGTCTTGGAGGAATGTTGGCTGAAATTACATTAAACACCTATTTGTCTACTTGACTTCAATAAAACTGTTTAAGTTTAAAGGTAAACAGTATGAAAATTACATGAAAGCTAAAAAGGTTACTGTTATCCAGTGCAGTACAATACAAATGTTCATTACAGATCATACTAATTTGTCAATTTTCTTCTTCTTCTTCTTCTTCTTCTTCTTCTTCTTCTTCTTATTATTATTATTATTATTATTATTTTTATTATTATTGCTCTATTGTTATGTAGATTACTACATTGTATGTTTGATTTTTATTTAATCTGTGAAATATGCATTGAAATGTCAACATTCTACTTTCCACGAATACTAATATATTTTATATACATCTCAAATATTTATTTCGTTATTATATGTTGTGTTTTTGGTATTATTCTATATTAACCTTACCTTAGAATTATAATAATACAGTAATTCAGTGCCAAGTGTGTGAAATGTGTGTGTTCAAGATTCAAGATTCAAGATTCTTTATTTGTTACATGCATAGCCATACAGGTACAACACGCAGTGAAATGTATCCTGACCCGCTCCTGCAAATACTATAGACAATAAGTAAATTTTAAATAGAAGAACATCAAATTTTCTGAGACACAAACTAAAATAAGGAGAGTAAGTAGATCTAAGTCTAAATGTAAGTACAATTTAAAAATTTAAACACAAACTGAAAATTTCTAAAACACAATCTAAAAGCAAAACGATTAATGTCTGTTATTTAAACAAGGAGCACCACAAGTTAAGGATAGAAGATTTGAGGTTTAATAGGTAATTATATAAATGTAGCAGCTGTGTGTACAATGTGCAAATGGAATATTTAAAGTGCATTGTGCCATACTAGCACAGCAATGCAAGCAGAGTGATTCAAACAGAGAAATGTAAACAGAAAGACAGGTGTAATATAAGCATTAGTGTAGCAGCATGTACAGTGTAGCAGCGTATGATGAAATAATAAATCAG
Organism: Brachypetersius altus; assembly: GCA_037974465.1. NCBI lineage: Eukaryota > Metazoa > Chordata > Actinopteri > Characiformes > Alestidae > Brachypetersius > Brachypetersius altus. The sequence goes on from JBBPDB010102068.1 coordinate 21,641, forward strand.
ATATGGTATGAAGTATGACAGTTCTTAAATATGGAAATTAATATGGTATAAGTCCCTTATGGTAATTATATGGAATGCTGTGAGGGGAGTGGACTGCTATGGGGGAGTGGGGGCATGTTCTGCTTCAGGACTCGGATGGCCTGTGTGTGTGTGTGTGTGTGTGTGTGTGTGTGTGTGTGTGTGTGTGTGTGTGTGAGACAGTATTAACGGAATCTTTACAAAAATATTCAATCACGTATTGGCTAGTGCAGTATAGACTGATAACCTTGACAAGAAGTTATGGAATATTACATCCTACAAAGTAACCTTTGAATATCTGGGTTTTATTGTGATTTTCATACAACAAACATTGTGCTGGTATAGTCTGCAGGACCAAAGGTCCCTAGATGTTGATTAGGATCTTTTAGGAAAACATTAATAAACATGCACCATTTTTCCTTTTATGTTTTTCTGAATCATTTGAACAGCTGTCCTTTACCTTGTGTTTACATTTAATGATGAATCTCTTCACATTTATTTACAATGTTTAGATTACAATACTTTATTGCAAGTCTTCCATTAAGTTAAGAGAGTTTTTCCCCTTGACCTGTAAAATTATAATTTGGGAAATACAATTTTTCCACAGTTATTAAATGTCCCTTGTCTTTCTTCTTTCAAAGAGCTTTACTTTGCTGGAGGTTGATTGTGTAAACAGGGCAGGAACAAAACCAGTTGGCAGTGTTTGGACAGAATCACTGGGTGTGGTGAAAACACTGGGAACTTTCTGTACGATTTCTTTAAAAAAAAAAACTTAAGATAATGTGATCACTTCAGTGATCGTGGGAAAGAAGAGCCCATAACTGGCATGCTATGTCATAAGGAATGCAGTGTGAAATGTAGAAAGTAGGAGCCAAAAATCATTTCCAGGATGTGTCACTTGCACTTGTCAGCGTGGAAAAAAGAACTGCAGTTTGCATATAGGTGATTACTATTGAATCATGTCAGCCAGCCGCTGTAACGAAGAATAGTAGTGGTAAGGATTTAGGTATATCATCTGAGGTTATTTTCCTTTTGAGATTAGGTAACAGTGGGTGTGGAATGACACTGCAAGAGCAATTCCAACATTTGTGAAGTTGTGTACACCAATTAACCAAGTATAAGGTGTGTAATTTTTGTGTAAGCTTTGACTGCAGCTCCCTCCAAGAAGGTCAGCAGAAATCCTCCCCTACAGCTTTCTGACACCATGTTGACAAGGCACTAAGGGATGTCATGTCGCAATTATTATTAATATTGCAGTCCGTTTTTGATCAGTTAACACAGCCTATGAAAATCAAAGAATATAATTGGAATCTAATATATTATATAAAATATAATGTAATATATAATATTATATAAAGCATATGTATATATATATATATATATATATATATATATACACACACACATATATGCTTTACATTTATATTTTC
>JBBPDB010102102.1:0-23068 GCA_037974465.1 Brachypetersius altus
GAGTGTGAGAGAGAGAGTGTGAGAGAGAGAGAGTGAGAGAGAGAGAGTGAGAGAGAGTGAGAGAGAGAGAGAGAGAGTGAGAAAGAGAGTGAGAGAGAGTGTGAGAGTGAGAAAGAGAGTGAGAGAGAGTGAGAGAGAGAGTGTGAGAGTAAGAGAGTGAGAAAGAGAGAGAGAGAGAGAGAGAGTGAGAGAGAGAGTGAGAGAGTGAGAGAGAGAGTGAGAGAGTGAGAGAGAGAGAGAGAGAGAAACCAATTCAAGAAGCCAATGTAACTATTGAGACAGGCCTTTATTTCCCTCTAATTTAAAAGTCCCTCTGTGCAACATGGAACTAATAAACTTGGGGTACGATGTGTGCACAGATGCACAATGGCGTGTGAAGGTGCGCAGATGTACGATGGCGTGTGTGAAGGTGCAATGGTGTGTACGTCTCTCTGTGTTTTGATCAGCTGGTCAGTAGATGTCGGCTGACTTTGAGCCTCTTTAAAAGTGCGGCGTAAACCTGGCATAGAGCTGCACTCCAGCTCACCTGAGCTGCTGTAGCGCTCTGTAAGGATTCGCTCCCAGACGGTCCAGCTTGTTGATGAAGGTGAGGAAGGGCACGTTGTAGCGCTTCATCTGTCTGTTGACGGTCATGGTCTGACACTGCACGCCTCCTACTGAACACAGCACCAGCACAGCTCCATCCAGAACCCGCAGAGACCGCTCCACCTCGATCGTGAAGTCCACGTGACCTGAGGAGAGAGAGGTCAGTGCAGAAAGGATGGAGGAACGGGCAGCAAGACGAATCCACATCAACTAACTGCATGATCCTCACCTGGGGTGTCGATGATGTTGATGTTGTGTTGCTTCCACATAGTGTAGGTGGCAGCTGACTGGATGGTGATGCCTCTCTGTCTCTCCAGCTCCATAGAGTCCATGACAGCTCCAACTCCATCCTTTCCTCTGACCTGAAGAGGAGAAACAGATTACAGCCCATAACAGGTGGTGAATCCTTATGAATCGTGATGGAACTGATGTTTTGATCAGAAATGGACTTAAAGAGGAGACTCATATTTCAAACTAAGCCTCTGTGATCTTAAGTTTGGGAAGTTGGCATCACAGGAGGCGTGTGCGCTCACTAGGGACCAATATTCTTCCTGTACAGTTCTGTGCAAAAGTCCTTAGCCCCCATTTCTTCATATTTTTCTAACAAAGAGCCAGTTAATTTTATTTTTAATGTAGTATTGAGGAACAGTTCTCGAAGCTTTCTGAAGGACTTTTAAAATGATTAAGCAGAACAAAGAGCCTCTAACTGAAGTCCTGAACCAGTGAAGAACCAGGAGCAGGTGATTCCAGATGATCAGGCAGTGATCAGTATACTGGTGGTGCTGAATGCTGAGTGGTTGTAGCTCCTTTATCTAGGCTCCTTGTATCTTTAGGCACTTTGCAGTCTGTCATTTGATCCAATTTAATCAACTTTTGTAAAGAGAACTCTCCCTAAAACCAGTCTGAACCCACCGCTGATGTGAATAATTATAAAACCATTGCAGATATTAATAATGCACCTCTTTGATAGCTTTTATAGCAACTCTTTTTATAGCCAACACGTCCGGACTCCGCTAATCTACAGTCACGTCTCTCCATGAGAAAGATCCATCTTTTCACCTGTGGGGAAAAGATGGATCTGTCTCATGGAGAGACGTGACTTGTAGATTAGTGGAGTCTGGATGTAGAGGCTATAAATGGCAGTCGAAGGCAAGAATGGCACCGTTCCGTCTTGCCATTCACCCATTCATCCATGTTTTTGAATTTGTAGCCAATAAACAAATCATAGACACAACACAAACGTTTTATTTAACCCACAGAACTCAGGGTGTATCAGTAAACTCTGATTTCAGTAAAGAAAACAGTGTAAAACAGTCTAGAACCGGTGTTTGTTCTCCTACACTCTCGCTGTTTGCTGCTTTTTCTCTCGCCGCGCCGCCACTCGGTCGCTCTCCGGACCCCCTCCCTCTGTGGGTTTTCCCCTCCCACTCGTGGGCGGAGACTATCCTGAAAGTTCTCCCTGTTCAAACATCTTGTGGTTTTTTTTTGTTTGTTTCTAAAACCTCAAATGAAAGAAAAGTGTTTTTATGTTTATTTGCATGTGATGCCATTTCTAAACCCTGTCAAAGGTAATTATTGGAGTTTTGTAATCACTGCATCATTTCAACAATATTTTTATATGGAAATCAGCAATTAGAAATTTGAAATCTTGAAGCAGTTCTTAAAAACTAAAGCAAAGCTGTACAGTTCAATACTTGCACCTATAAAAGACAAACCTTTTTTTGCAGTGGGAACTTATTTTGCTCATAATCTTCTTTTTTTGTTTAGACACCAAATTTTAGACAAGCCTTGAATCTTGAGCCAAGTTTCCTGAATGAGTTCCTTCCTGAATTTTTAACAAATAATTTCCATTGTTTTTGTTCAGGTCTGCAAGAAGTCTACTTTATTTGTATTTATTTTTAGAAATGTAATTCCCGATCATTTTCTTTCCTCTGTGTGATTCCACCATTTGATCTGGAAAAATACGTCATAAATGAAAAAGCTCTACTTTGTTTGAGGCGTGTTTTATAAAAGCTTTTAAACAAAAACGGATTTGTTTATTTTCTACAAAGTGGAAAACCCTGGGTGAACAACACCTAAATGTAGCGAAGGCATCACTTCTGCCAGGATTTGCAAGGCAAGGACAACTAATTTGCACCAAGATCTCTTTCTAATCTAAGCTATTCTGACTGTGCTGACTGTATTTACAGCAGTGGTGAACACTGTCCATGTCTGTTTGTCCTTTTCTCTCCTGTTTACATGTTAGCTGGAGAAAGATGGTGAGTCATATGAGGTTTTGTTAGTTGTCTATGGTAAAACTTGTCCCTGATGATGTAACACAACGACAATAAGCGGCTGCACTTGTTGCCGTTCTTGGACTGGAGGAAGGTTTATTCATATTCTCAAAGCTAGGCAGCTCCGTTCACCACTCTGGATCCATCTACAACATCTAAAAAAATCCTCCTAGCAGTGTAATAATGACTCAAAAGGTGCAGAGAGCTAGAACATTACATTTCTTTTATAGATTTATCTGCAATCAAATAGGTTTTATAGAGTCAGAAACATTCATTCCAACCTTTTGAAAGGGTGGGTACGTGAATAATCATCTTTCAATGTGTAGTAATATAATAACTCGCCCTTGGCCTTCCATCCTCAGACGTTTTAACTGATTCATTCAAAGTCAAGCAAGGATGACTGAGTCTTGATAGACCTTCATAGTTTATGTAACTGCACATATCTGTACCGGGTACAAAAAAAAGCACTTTCTCTTCACCACTCCAGTTCTACTAATGGCTCGCCGTGTGCCAGCCGCGACACAGCGCTTCATCAAACACATTACAACCGAAAAGTGCACGGAAACGGGAGGAAGATCAGACTGAAACGACTGGACGTGACACTGCATGCTAATTCCCTATGACTATGTGTTCCCTGTGTGTGTGTGTGTGTGTGAGGGTGTGTGTGTGTGTGAGTGTGTGTGTATTAGGAGAATAAAAGTTCAGCCCACAGCGCTACTGATCGACTAAAGGCTACAGCACCAGAAATGCCACCTACAGCGGCCAGCGGAGTCATTAGCTGATATCGATGTCAGTTATGATTCCATCTGTAGTACTTACAGCAGGAGCAAAGACACGGTCGCCATAGGTCACATCATCCAGGTCACAGGACGTCTGGGAGCAGAGATGGTTACGGTTAGGATCTGACATTTATATCTTATATAAGTATACAGTGTACATCTAAGTATCTTATATAGATGCTTGTTGATCTCAATAAATCGGGGGAAAAAAATAAAGACGTCACATGAAAAGACGTGATAACATTCAACAGTTATGACTTTTTGGAGAAATAAGGATCTAAACTGTGTCCTGAGTTTGTGTTTCTATAATGAGGGAGGAGCGTCGCTACGAATGTTCTGATCAACAGAGCGGCGCTCCGTCCTCCACTGATCCAATCTAGCATCCACCGTCTGGAAATGCAACTGTGTGAGAAAGTATTAACACCCACAGCAGCACCGTCTGAACAGGAGACTCTCCAGAGTTTACTACTAGTACCGTCTAGTACCGGTTCTCAATACCCTAGAATGTGAATGAGAAAAGTCCCCACCCAGCTCGGCCCAGCTGGGTTTATTACAGTGATAATGTCTTGATTGATAGCTGCCCTAAATGATGTCCTGAACAAGTAATGCTAAGTATAACTAAGTATAACAGATGCTCTTAGTGGCCACTTTATCAGACCCCCGACCTCCCAGGTGCACCGTGCTGTTAGAGAATGTAGCCCAGATTGCTTTAAACATGGGCTGACCCAGGGGTCATTCAGAACCTTTGAACTGGCCAGATTCATAGAGTGCATTCTCCACATCTGCAAGCCACGCCCCCCCCCATTCCCAAGGCTTATATCAAAAACTTCAATAATAAAGCTAACAACATAAAGAAGCGACTCTTTAGTTGGTGTCTGGGATTCCCCAGTTTTTAACAAAATATGCACACAAAAGTAAAAGCTAAAGCTTTTTATACAGTCAAAATGGTTTTATAGGTATCAGAAACATCAATGGAAATGAATAAGGGAATATTCCACTAATAAAACCTCTGCTACCTTTTGTATGGCAGACTGAGACAGAGAGAGACAGACAGACAGACAGACAGACAGACAGACAGACAGACAGACAGATAAATCGTTTCCTTTCTATTAAAAAAATCTAAACTAATATTGTTAATGCAATACTTAAACCTAGTGAAACTACACTGATACAGAAACAAACAGGAATAAAGAATACATTTAAAAAAACGAATAGCTCTGGAACAAACAGTCAAGATAGACAGACAGATAGATAGACAGATAGATAGAGAGAGAGATAGAGACAGAAAGGCTGTGATGAGAACAGAGGAAATGCTGCTGTCGGTGATGTGAACAGTATTAAAAGTGTTGTCTTTCCTTTCATTTCACTAAAAAGCAGTTTAACCTTTGTTGCCTGCTTTAATTCATCTCAGCCCACAGCTTCAGCAGCTCTGCCCACAGACACAGCTCTTTAAAGGACGGAGGGAAAACTGTGGGTTCGAAGGAGCCGAGAGAAGTTTATTCACTGCCACCACCGAGCAACAGATCAAGACAAAGGAATCGCGAGTGGTGACGCTAATCTTTAGGGGAATTTCAGACGGGAGAATATTTTTTATCTGAGTCAGACTGGATTACGCCACAGAATGTGCTTGGATCCGTTTGGGTCCCATTTGCCCTGGTGTTCAAGGGCATTTCTCATTCTCACGCAATTCTAACAAATCTCTCCCCTTGTTAAAGATGGGATCAAGGCTGGCCCGTGTTTACACTGAAACCTGTAAGTCATTAGACAGAGGCAGATTTTCAACCGACTCTCAACTGTATCACAACGGATCGGTGCTGAAAACCTCCAGTGGATAAAGGACCTCCACTGCCAAAAGAACACTATGCCAGACATTTCTTACATAACCCAAATCAGAAGCACTTATATAATAGGCCTCAGACTCAAGCCCAGGCTTGCGGTCACCTTTTCGAAGATGCCCGAGTCGTGGTTCCTGAGTTTGGACTTGAAGCTGGACGAACTGCCGGGTTTGAAGTCCGGGAGCTCCGCCGTGTCCTTGCTGATGTCGCAGGATACCTGGCGGCTGGCCGGCCTCGAGCTCAGACTGGACAGGTCGGCCTCTGTGTCCGTCCAGCCCTGGTGGAGAAAGAATACCACATTCAAATACACAGGCACCAACCAAGCTGCCTCTCTATATTCATTCATATTCATTCCTCTCCCTCTCTTTTCTCTCTCTCTATCTCTCTTTTCCTCTATCAATCTCCCTCTCCCTTATTCTTTCTCCTTCGCTCTGTCCTTCCCTCTCTTGTCTCGTTTCTCTCTGTCTCCGTGTCCCTCCAAGCTTCTCTCAACCCTTCTCTCTCCTTATTATTACCCCTCTCTCCCTAAATCTCCTCTACTTTCTCGTTCTCTCTCTCTTTCCTTCTACTTTCTCCTTCTCTCTCTCTCTCTCTCTTCTTCAACTTTCTGTTTCTCTCACCTTCTCTACCTGTCTCTCCCCTCCTTCTCCCGCTCTCCTTCCTTCTCTCTCTGTTTATCTTTCTTCTGAGCAGTAATTTCGTATCTGTTTAAACTCTCTTTCCCTTCAGCTGTTTGGTGTTTGGGATCGTTTGAGTCCATGAAAGTGAGCTAGATGAGGTCCCCATTAAAGGTGCGACACCATCCCCAACTTGATGGTAGCACTCACAGATTCGCTGTCGGAGGCGGAGGAGAGGCGGGATTTGCCGGTGCTGGTTCTGCGGAAGTTTCCAGAGATGTCCGAGGTCTGGCTGGTGACGGTGGAGCGGCGAGTCGACATGAAGCTGCTGTGGAGGGACTGCAGCTCTCTCTGAGGAACACACAGCAGCACACGCAGGAATGGAATATACTTCGCTATAGCCAGTCTGAAACACACACACACACACACACACACACACACACACACACACACACACACACAAACACATTAAACAGGGCTCCAGACAAAATAAAAACCTTGGGAGCCAAAATATTTAGGCGCCAAATTATTTTTTTAGGAGCCATCATCTCTAACAAATGTAATATAAATAAAAAATATTTTGTCTCCAGAGCATTAAAACAAAACAAGAAATCACTGTAAAACATAGTGTTTCTCGTGTAGAACTGAAAGAGCAGCGATGCAGATGATGTTGAGGCCTCGATGGTCTCTATAATGAGCAGAACAGCAGGGGGCGCTGTGACAGGAGTGGGTGTTGAATGTGTCTCAGAGAGACAGATGTGTTCACACTATTATAACATGTGACTTAATTGCATCTCAGACCTTCTCCTGAGGTGGATTTATAAGTTTAAATGAATGTTGGTAGAAGCCATGACGGAAGTTAGTATAGAAGAAAACGTCTATAGCTAACAGAACAAGATGACTTGTGCTCTGACGATCGTACGATTTGTGTGGAAGAAAATCCAAAAAAGAGGCGGTACACCGTTGTCCCATGTACAGGTGTTCCTTCATTTCTCCTCCATGTTGCTTGGATCTGTCTGCGTTTTGATTGGCTGGTCAGTAGCTGTAGGTTGTAGCAGCACACGCACTGTGAGATGATTGTCTGACAGTTTTTGACACTGTCAGACAATAATCATCTTTGGACCTCTCTCACAGTAAAGTGGTCCCTTATAGTCACATGTGAACACATCACAGCACACAGTGTGAACAATATGAAATTCTTCTCTTCATTTAGCCCATTCAGCAAGTGAATCAGGGGGCTGCCACCAGTAGGGGGCGTCCTGGGAAGCAGTGTGTGAGGGCGGTACCTCGCACAAGGGCAGCACAGTGGTGGCACCAGTAGTCCTGGGATTCAAACACGCAACCTTCTGATCCCAGGGGAGCTCCCTAACCAGGAGAACACCAGCTGCCCCAGAGCACCAGCTGTAGCACCACCGTTTAGGAGGTACCCCTAAAGAAATCAACACGATTGTTCCACAAAATCCGGGAACAGATCAAAATCGCACAGTGTAAACTGTGCCTGTAAACTCTATCTCTCTTTAGGTCAGTGTGTGCAGGTTCAAGTCTGTCCTGGTTCTGTTAAATCCCATTGTGCGCTTGAATTCACATCCAGGTTAATAACATCACACAAAAGGCAGCGAGACCTTCATACACACTTTCTCAGTAGTGACTGATTAAAATGAAACCGTTCAGTAAGCCACGCTCACATTAGCGAAATTAAAAAAAAGAAATAACCGCTTTCCTCAGGTGCTAAAGAGCCAAGGTGAGGTCGACACACCTGCATTCCGTTAATAAGACTTTTCCAAAACTCAAACCAGATTACTGCTTTAGTTTTGTAACACTTTCACATAATTACATAATTTATCTATTTCACTGTAAAGCTGTCACAGTCGTCCCGCCTCCCGTTCCCAGACGTTCTCCCTCTCCCGAGTATTGAGCCCCGTCTGTCTTCCCTGTCTGTGTCCCATTTTCTTTCCTGGCTCCCTTCCCTTTTCCCCTTGTCTCCCTCGTAGTCTGCCAGCTCCGTTTGTGTTACAGCCCTCCTTGTCTCACCTGCGTCTCGTCGCCCCTGATTCCCACACACACCTGTCGCCCCTCCCGGTTCCTTATTTAAACCCAGTCCGCCCCCGAGTCCAGTCATGCCTGTATTTGCTCTCCTTGTGTGTGTGTACTGGTTTGCTGTTATTTGTTACCTTGCTTTAATGTTGTTTCCTTCTTGTTTGCAGACCCGTGCTCCAAACCCGTGAAGCTTGAAACCTCAGCCTTCGCGCTCCTGTCTCTGCCTGAGTGCAGTCCTGACCTGGCCCTCTGTCTGCCTGCGAGCAGCCTGTCTCTGATTTCTCCTGTTTGCCTGCGTGCTGCTCTTTTTGTGTTCTTTTATCCGGAGCACGGGTCTCGCCTTAGTTCCAGTTATACCCTTGTTTGTCTGTTATTGTTTATGTTTCATTAAACTCCTTGGTTGCTGTTTAACCTGTGTCCTCTCCCCTCTTCCCTACACACCGCGCTGACACACGGCTAACATCCACTCAGCACACTAATGCTCTCTGGTCGCCATGGTGAACTTTTAAAATAGTTGAAGATTTACCACAAAAAAAGTTTTTTGTTTTTTTCTGTGCAGCCCACGGACCGGTACCACATGACCCACGGCCAGGTACCGGTCCATGGCCCGGGGGTTGGGGACCACTGATATAGAATACCTAGATAGTCATCTGAATATTGGCATCTTAACTGTATATTACATGAATGATGCCTTTGCAAAGCCAAGATAAACTGAACAAAAGTGAACATTAAGTTAGTCAAGCCTTACTCTGTCTTCTCCCTGCCCTTCTGTGTGGTAGGCAATCAAGTGCTCTTTAGTGTCAAAGGGCATCTCGGCGAAGGCTCCTCCCATGCCAGCTGCTCCACATTGACAGAGCAGCAGCAAAAGTGGGATAACTGTTGAGACAGGCAGAACCACCAGTTCATGCTAAAACCCAGTTCATGCTAGTGACCGTAAACCAAAACTGTATATTTAGTTAAGACCACTATAATGAAGCAGACATGTCACTGAACTCACGTAACAAAAGGAGAAGACCCAGAAGAAGCAGGCCAATTCCAGCACCTCCAAGCCCTGCTCCCGTTTTTTGTGCCTCACGGAGACCACACCGGCCATGCTTATCACAGGTGCAGACATCCAACTTTAACACCTGTGGTTCTGGACATGACAACCCCTGCTGGTCACGCACCTCCAGGGTCACTTCCTGAGGTCCTGGCCACAGATTCTCGTGGACTCGTAAAACGGCTGTCGTCTCTATAATAATAATATGATCATCAGAGAATGATACAAGGAGCAACCAATATTACAGACATTTGTGGTCCTCTGTAGTTACATCACTGTAAGCAAGGCAAGGCAAGGTAAGACTGTGCAGATGTAGGTAAGCTACATCTGCACAGTCCTTATGCTTTGTATTTTTGTATACACTGAACTGCATCATTCTTCCTTAAATGCTTGGTCACACAGCTAAAACTGCATACCATTTAAATGCTCCACGGTCCATTTTCCTTTGGTTTTTTCAGGAACGATGCTGAATAAGAAAGGCGCTCCATTGGGAGGAGCATCTTTATCCTCTGCTGAGACATATATAGCTTCTTGGCTGGTACACATGATCTGTGCCTGGCTGGTCAGAGTAGGGCAGTGATCATTAAAGTCCTCCACCTGGATGGCTACAGTGCCTGTAGCTGTTGTATAGGGAGCATCTGTGATAACAAATTCAAAAGAGTAGTGACTTTTCAGCCCTGTTAAGTCGATGTGAACTCTTCTGAAAGGAATTATGAAAGATGAATTTGTAAGGCACTGAAATGCATAAAGACAAAATGATTTTGATATTGATCTGTATTCTAATGCTGCTGCCAGAATTAGACTAGACTTTTCCTTGTGATTATAATTGCATTGCCCTTTTCTTCTAAAAAATTAACAAATGCTATGAAGACTGTGAGTAAGTGAGTAACAGCTGTCTGGTCTGAATCCAAATCAGTTCTGCAAGTATTTAATAAACAATATTATTTATATTGACATTACATTTTGATTCATGGCTCCCTCTGCAGGACAGGTTATGTTAGTGTAACAGCCTGTCATAAGTGAACCAAAGACCTATACCTCCCCCTAGTGTTCATATAATTTAATTGCCACAATCTAAGACAAAAAAAGCACAGCTTGATTACCTTGACTAATACAGAGGATCTTGGCCATGTATGTCCCATTGACCAAATAGGGGGACTCTCGGTCTGGAAGTTTGTTCAGTCTAATATCACCTGTTTTTTCATCAATGCTCAGCCAGTTGTCTGGGTCATAGCCTTTGGCGTATCTGGGTGAGCAACATGGGGAACAGCATTTATTTTGTAAACCAAACTAACACAAAAGCTGTGGAAACTCAAAGGTTTCACTGAACGCAGACTCACCTGACATTCTCAGCAGTTTTCCCTGTATCCCCATCAATAGCAGGGTATTTTGCAATGACTTTTGTTATATCGATCTTGTCACCTTCAGAAATGGGTATTGCCTTTACTTTGGGGCTGAAGCGTGGACCTTCAGGCTGATTCTTCACACCGATGTTCACGTTGTAGACTTTGCCACTTGAAAGGCCACCTGAACTTCCTGAGCTACTCCCTGTCGACCCAGTTCCACCACCAGATCCTGTACTTGATCCTCCACTTCCTCCTCCTACTCCACCTCCACCTCCACCACCACCACCACCACCACCACCACCACCTGCTCCAGATACTCCTGGAATTGACACTCCAACCGTCCCTCCACTTCCCATCACTGAGGGGTGGTAGGGTGCTACATTGGACACTGCAATGCCCAGATTCAGGTCTTTGACCTCCTCATAATCCACTGCCTGAAACCAGAGGACATTTGTTACTAAGTCTGCAAAAACACCGACCATGAACATCACATAATTAAACGGTCATCCTATAAACGATACTTCAGAATTGTTTGGTTCAACACATGATAAAAGCAAAAAAAATATTCTTAATGCCATGAATGCAATTTCGAATGTAGCCCTCACTTAGGAAAGTTAGACCAATCATTTGTAACTATAATAGCACAAATAGTCTGCCGACCTTGTTGAGCATCAGCACTCCCTCGTTGGTGTTTGGGTCAGTGTAAATGGAGAAGTGCCCACCCTCGTTGCCTGAGACAATGTCGTACTTGGCCAGCCAGTTATCGGTGCCTTGTAGGTCTTTATCATTCGCTTTAAATCTCATCACCTCAACATTCTCAGTGTTCTCCTCAATACTGCCTGCATACTGCAACCAAATTATAAAGACAACGATTATGATGATCTCCTTAAAGGTGCATTTCTGTGGCCAAGAAAAGTGGGGCAAGAAGAAGGGCCAGAACTTACACTTTCTTTTTCCAGTGTTGGGACGTTATCATTGACGTCCAAGAGCTGGATCTTGATAGTTGATGTTGCTGTTTGACATCCTTGGTCTCCATTGAGATCCGAAGCTCTTACAGTAAGTGTGTACTGGTCAACGGTCTGCAGAAATAAGGTCATGCTAATGAGACACAACTTGTATGTATGTGTAAAACTGCTGACCAGCCACTTGTTAATCTGACATTTATGTTGCGCCTTAATGCATGGGTATGCAAGAATAAGGAAAAAGCACAATAATGAAACTTAGTTTTGCAAGTCAGATGAGTCAGCTAAACAGGTTTTTCCCATGTATTGTTAGACTAACTGTTTGTACTGCTTTTGTATCACTAAAATTTCTGCACTGAAGTCTAAAAGTAGCTATGGTGAAAAAACGGTTAGCCACTGTAACAACACTCTAAAAGACTTGTTGTAACAATCTTTTAAGAATCGTAGCCTCTGCAGCAGAGTCTGCAGGGTGTATGCCTCACCTCTCTGTCTAGATTAGGATTCAAAACCCGCACTTCTCCATTCGGAGTGATCCTGAACATCCTCTGTCCCGGAGGGTCCTGGTTGATGATCTCGTAGCGGATCTGCGAGTTGGGGTTCCCAGGTTCGTCAGCATCAGTGGCTGCTATAGTCATTACAGAGGTATCTAGAGATTTCAAAGACAATGTGATTAACATTTCAAACAATTAGGGGGGTAACAGTTCACTCTGTATTATGGTTTAGGCTGGAAAACACTTAACCAAGTGCTTGCAAAAAGAGAACAAAATAATTCCAGTCACATTAACTAGATTAACAGTGCTTTCTGCATTAACAGTTCCCTGTTTTCCTGTCCGGGGGAAAAATAAAGTTTCCCATTAGAAATAGCCCGTTTCGACCTGTCAGCCAGTTGCTTACTCATGTGTGCTTCATAATCTAGTAATGTCTGAGGAAATAACTTTTATATTTTCCATCTGTCAGTCAGGTAGTGTGCTTGAACTGTATCAAAACTCTGCTCCTCTGGAAATCCAGCTATCCTGCAAACTGTATTCCACTTAATAGCACTATCCGTGTTGCTGCACTGACGCACTATCCACTATGGAAGGTTCCTTTTGAGGTAATTTGATGTCAGAGACAAACACAGAACAAAAATGTCTAACCAAAACTATTATGCGTCTAAGAGACATTCTTTAAATACAGTGTATCTGTTATGGGTCTTTAACTCTTTCAGTGCAAACTATAATCTGATGTTGTGACACCATGATATATTTGGAGTGTTATTTTGAATTGTATTAATACCATCCAGAACTAATTATATTTTATTAACTTCCTAAATTTCCAATAAATCTCCTTAGCCATACTAGGTATCTTGGGTCATACAGGTCATTCAAGGTAACGCAAGAGCACTAAATAATTGTGGGAGGTAATGAGTTGGGGACTTGCCTACAGGGCTGAGTTCATACACTGAACCTGGCGGGATATTGTCAGGGAAGACAGGCGCGTTGTCGTTCTGATCCTTCACCTTTATCCTCAGCTGAATATCCTGCTCTGCAATTGTTCCATTAGTGAACGTAGCAATTCCTGAAAGCTGCAAGGGTGAACAAAGGAACCATCACCCTCGTTTCTCTCACCATTACGCCACTTCACATCATTACCTTGCTTCTTATAAGGTAAGTAACATGTATGTTACATTTCTTTCACTATTTCCAAATAGGACTTCGATGTAGCAGTAAACAAATAAAAAGTACCAGTCACTCCCCTGTCAATTCTGCCTACATACGGCAATTACGGACAACCAATCAGAACAAAGGTAATTTACATATTAGTCTCATAGAAACAGTAACAAAGCAGTCAGTTTCATTCTAAAGGATAAAGAGAGGTTATGTAAAAGTGAATTGCTACACTCAACCCACTCAAACAAAATAAAGTGGACTTCAGGGGGAAAAAAAATGCAATAAAAATGCAGAATACAGGCTGTTTAAACAAATTTACATTGTACTGAGGAATTACTTCTCGGTCCAGGATGCCAGTAATTCGAACATTGCCATTGTCAGGGTTCACCACAAACAGATTAAAGGGGTCCTGGTCTGCTCCGACGCCCTTCAGGGAATATTTCACTAAATTCTTGACACCGTCATCCTTGTCTGAGCGAATCTGGAACATACAAATCACAGGTTATCAGGTTATCATAAGAACACAGAAACTCAAAACAGAAAACAGTGCTAATGACTGTAAAAATAAAGCTTTGGGTGTTCTTACAATTTACAAATTCTCTGGGGCTCTATTAAGCATGAAACGTTTACGTGGCATAAAGAACAGTTGGCTTATAAAACGGTGTCAAAATAAAAACCAAATAAAATAAATGCAATGAAGAAAGGAGGAAGTTACTAGATGAAGGATGAAGTTTTTCTATGATAGCAGAAATATTCTGAAAACCTAGTAACCTATAAATTCAGAAAACCTATAAAGGTACTTAACAATGTGCCGTACACATGTGAAAGATAAGAAAGCAAGCATGAGACAATGGTGTATTCTCACTATAGCAATGAAGTCCTTTTTGGTGTAGTCCACATTCTCCTCCAGGACTTGTGGAGGAACGATCCACTCCCTCTTTCTCCGCCGAAGGGCTGCAGAGGAGTCTGTTCTGGCCTCGGCTTCCAACACACACTAGAGGATGAGCCAGAGAAATTAACTAGGAAGCTGAGATTTTTCACCAAAAGCCTGCCTGGCTGCCTTAAGAATAAAGCTACAATGAACAGGTGATACAGGGCTATTCACTCATCATGTTCAAGTTCAGCTTCATCACACCAACACATAAGCGCGCATTCCTTCTGTTGACATCTCTGGGAAGGCAACAAAATGGCGGACAAATCAAGAACCATCCCAGCGCTTGTGTGAAGAGACATCGACTCGACAGGCCACTGTCTATCTAACATTGTGCTCTTTTCATCCACATATCTCTCTCAGCAAGTACAGCACAATACACTGACACGCCAGTCCGTTTCAGTGATTAAAGCCATGTTTAGGCTCTGCTGAAACAGCGTTAACTGCAGCCCCGCAATTAAACGCTTTACTAACACAGAACATTTCACAATTTCGCTTGTGTGTGCTCCTTCCAAAGTCATCTCTGTTGTGTTTTCAAAGATGTTGCAGATGCAGTTGCAGAGACTCCTATTCTTTTTGTCGTCACAAAGAAATAATACTACTACTATGACAGTAATATACCTATTACACCTAATACATCTGGTTATGTTCTACTCTTTTGAAAAAATGCTTAAAGGGTCATCCAGCCTGGTTAAGCAAACTAGATTAGAGAAAAGTTTCATTTTGTTGATGGTTCACTGAGGATATATATATATATGGGTTCTACTAACAAGAGTAACAAGAGTAATCATGTAAATGTTATAAAAACATGCACCACATTACTCACTATTGTTTGTGGCTTTAAATAAATACTGGAAAACAAAACCAATAATTCACTGGTCTTCCTTTCATCAGGCTCCCTACTAGACAATTCCAACTGCTTCTAGATGACCTCAATCAGACCACACACAGCTGAACTACCACAGACCACAAGCATAGGGAGGCATGGGGTTCACAAGCTGTAGTGGAACATACATTTTCAATTAACTGAAACTCAAATAATGGCTTCTAGAAGTGCATTGGATATTAGGACAAATATATCAGGAAGAAAGAAGGGAAATAACCATCTGTTGCAACACATTAACAATTTAATGATGAAAAAGAGTACGTCAATCTTACGAGGTAATTGCTGCATGTCCTAACCTGCGTATTTAGGCTTTATCGAAAAATGTCTTCCTTGTTAGTTTTACAGGGTGCCACCTTATACACCCATCCCAAAGGCAACAGTCGGGACTCCCATGCTCTGCATATAATACTCCTTACACATAATACACCTGACCACGTCTTATGATACTCAATCATGTCCCGGGACTGGGATTGGGACTTTCATAGAGCCTGACAAAACTAAGTACCTTATGAAAACAGAACAGAAACCAATGCAGAACGCTTAGTGTCTCTAAAGTCAGAGCACAAAGTGATTCCAGCCAACACCCTATACCAAATAAGATCTAAACAGGCTGACATGACAAAGACTGTAATGTGAGACTGCATTCCAACTCAGTGTGGTGGAAATAAGCAAGTTCCGCTTGATTTTGTTGCTTTATTAACAAGCTTGGTTACCACGAGACGGAACTAAACAAATATTGTAGCCTCCAGGAATAGTGAACAAATAACCATCGGGTGCACTGGTACCACCTTGATCTTGATCAGATTGTTATGGATCGGAATTATGGATTAAGTCAAGTCTCATTACGGATTAGAACAACAACACACACACACACACACACATACAAGTACACATACACTCACACACACACGCTGTATGAACAAGTGTAAAATCAACATGAAGCACCGAGTCCTGATCAGCCAGATTGTTCTACATTGTGGATCAGAATAATGGATTAATTTAAATCGCATTGTGAATCAGATGGACACACACACGCGCTGGGTGAACAAGAGCAAAATCGATATGAAGCACCGATCGAGACCAGCAGTCAATGTAGCCCAGGTGTGGGCCTCGATGCGGCATGAAAAGTCCGAGCGAGCCGGTCGGTGGAAATGATTAATGGAGCGCCATAAGCAACAGGTAACTTCAGAGAAGTACTTAAAGCTGGGAAACGTTCATGACATAAGGAGTCTTTCAGTCGAAGCTGTTACGAGGGGATGAAAAGGCGTCTCGGACGAAAAATCGAAAGTAACGCCACTCACCCAGAGAGAGAGGGAGAAGAGGCACAGGGCTGCTGGAGAGAGGCGCCGGGCCATGTCCGGAAAAGCCAGTGTTCAGTACTCCTCCAGTTCTTCAGTCCTTCAGTCAGAACTCCGCTACTGAGACAGAAACACTCATCAAACTCATACTCTTTACACCCTCCCTCACTCACACACACCCTCCCTCACCTGGGGCTGGGAAACGAGTCTGCGCGCGCGCATGTGTGCGTGTGTGTGTGCGCGCAACAGAAACAGCAGACGATTTCCGGAAACAAAATAAAGAACGTTTTGTGTCCGTAACATAGGAACAGCTGACTTTTAATGGAAAACAAAGTTATTATTAAATAAAGGTACTCTAAAGTATATAATCACACACAGGCACACATATAACCCACCGACATCTATATATTATTATTATTATTATATTATACATATTACATTATAGTAAATAATGTAATATGTATAGTATAATACGTATAGTAAATATATATAAACATATATATGTATAGAAACACACACACGTGTGTATGTACAGTACTGTGCAAAAATGCTCAGATTCCATAATCAACACACCGAATTTAATCTACTCAAGTAAAAAGAGCCAAACCAGGGATTTGATGGAGCTGCAAGTAAAACTGGGCTTCCATGAGGAAAGAGGTTTGGAAATGGTTAAGCAAACACTTTGCCAATCATAAAACCACCATTTTCTGTATTAATGCTGTTTGTATTTGCTACAATATAAGTGTTTTAACACTAACTTAACACTACTTCCCAACAGGAAACAGCTTATAAGCATAATTTTCTCAGGTGCCTAAGACGTTTGCACAGTATTGTATAATAGCATTCTGTGGGTCGACGCTGTATTAGTTATTAGTAATCGATAATCGATGGTTAATGAGCCAATTTAAACTGTTGTCTTACAGATGTGTGTGTGTGTGGGTGTGTATGATTATGTATATAACTTATACATATTATTTACAATAATATTATAGTAATATAGTATATATATATATATATATATATTGTTTCTTTATGTATACATACATGCATACACTCTCTTACCACACACGCACACACACACACACACACACCTGTCAGACAGTATAAAGTAACAGTATAAATTAAAAAATTAATTAATAACTAATATAATAGATATAACTAATAAATAACTAATAACTAATGCCAGTGTCGACCCACAGAAGGCTAATTCCCTGTCTTTCATGCAGGGAAAGTAGAAAATGTGTGATATGTTCATGTGCATTTAAATACGGATTTGCTTTGCACAGCCAGTTTATCGTGCTGTATATGCAGTCCAGCTACACTTTAATCCCTTCAAACACACCCTGTCCACAAAAGCCGTTTCTTGCTTGGAGGTGTTTCGTTTTCACTCTATGCTGTTTGTCAGAAGATCTTTGTATGAATCCATGCATGGTGTCTCAATTATGCCCTAATGATAAGTAATGTGTCAAATGCAAATGCTGTATAATATACTTTTTAGAGGGCAGGAAACATGGAAACAGGCTGTCTGTATTAACACATGCAGAAGAGCAGAAATGTACCAGTTATAGCATTCCGGACAATAAAGATCCTGCAGGCATGAACTTTTCACTGCTATGCAAGTATGATTTTTGTTTAGCACTTCTTTAGCTAATAGCAGCTCCCAGGGGCAATGCACTCTATATTGCTCTCTCTCTCTCTCTCTCTCTCTCTCTCTCTCTCTCTCTCTCTCTCTCTCTCCCTCTCTCGCTCTCTCTCTATCACTCATTCAAACACACACGCACACACAGAGACACCAATGTACCTATGATAATATGGAAAGCAGCAGGAATAATATAGTAAAGTAGTAGGTTAATATATTTTAATACTATCTAATGCCTTTTCACAACTACAGACCCAATCTTAACTGCTATGTAAAGAACCCTCTCTGTGGTTCCACTGTGTTTTATTAGTAATAGTAATATTACACTCGTTCTCTTGTCTTGCTGATAAAACTTTTTCACCATTTTGAAAAGACACAAATGGTGTGTTTGTGTGGGAGAGAGAGAGAAAGACAAAGGGAGTGTGAAAGAGAGGGTTAGGCTTTGGGTGTGTCTCACGGCTGTCTGCTGGAGAGGCGAGGTGGGGAAAAAAGGGGAAGAGCGAAGGGAGGGAGAGAAACAAATAGTCAACTGCTTATCTGGCACTGCCTTTAGGCATGCTGTGACAGAGAGTTTGTTCTTTTCTCTCCACATTCCCCCCCTCTCACTCGTTCTCTCTCCCTCTCTCTACCTTATTTCACCAAAGACAGCTTCGTCAGGGGAGTACACAAGGCCTTGCACTCTTTTAGGGAATAGTCCAGCAGTTATTTACCATCCTTAGAAAAGACAACCAAAACCCATTCAGTGAATTCCATTGTCATGTTCTGAGTCGACAGGTATTCTGTTTTTTTTTTTAAAGACAGACACACATGTCAAGGTAATCAATTATATGCTGCAGTTAGAAATAAGTTTCAAGAAAAAACTCTTATTAGAGAACTCTAACCTTTGCAAAGAGTTCTGCACTTTTAGAAGGCAAAGTCAAACCCCATCTCCTAGCACAGCTGGGGGGCTGCTAGGGGAAGACCAAGTGAATGTGACTTGCATGTTAACTAAGATTATCACACTGCATGTGTCCCTACAAATCAGTTCCCAAGACACAAAGTCTGGGCAGGAGAAGGAACTACAGTTAATGAGCAAAAAACAAGGCAGTCATCAGGCAAACCAGTCTTGCAGGAAACTCCCTTTATTGAGCAGCAAACACACATCATGACTCAGGTCAAGTCTGCTTTTGCAATCAAAATGTACAAACATGTCTCTCGGGTATTCACAGCACAGGATGACTCAAGCTAAGCGATTACCGAGTGAAAGAGAAAAAGAACACAGAGACGGGCAGGGAGGTGGGGTGTGGCATGCGATTTTCCTGCTGTGTTGTCAAGGGTGGGGCCATAATGATGCCAAAACCAGACTAAACCCTGTTGCCCTGCGGTCACATGCCAGTCACCAAAACCGATACACTGTCACTTGCTGTATAGAACTACAGAGAAGAATCCTGCATTCATGCACTATGCCAACACCACAGTAGCTTACAGAAGAGTTTGGCTCCTTTAATATGAGCATCGTCAAGTGTGTGCTAGATTTAGACTTACAGCTGGTTTTGATTCACTGACAGTTCGTCGTAGCCGATTCAGGTCGTGACCTCCCTAAGCTTTGTAGCAAAATGGCTATAGTTGTGTTGTTATTGTTATACATTTTAAATAGAATTAAGATATGATTAAAGATTTTAAATTTGTGAACCTAAATGAAAGGTTCCCAGTTCTGCTCCTTGAATAGTCCTGTAGTTCTGCTTTAACACACCAACTGCCCATCAAGCCAGTCTGGGTTGGGTTTCCCATCACAGTACAATGATGCTTCTTAAATGGCATGTGTTACACTGAACACTCTCTCTACTCGTTAAGATGATCTTAACATTAAGAAGCTTACTGAGAAACTGGGTCCTGCTCACTGGCAGGCCGTGTTTGGGTTTAAGTGGTTCCACTGGCAGGAAACCACTAAAATGTGATACTCTAGGCCTAGAATTGGGAACCTTGGGTCCAGACCATAAAGTCACTATATGTGCATCAGAGGAATTAACCGGGATATACACAAATGTGGGTTATACTAAGCTATAATGTAATGCCTGGCTTGTTCATATTAACAGGGGGTCCTCAAGTTACAACGGACATTCAATTCAATTCAATTTTATTTATATAGCGCTTTTAACAATGGTCATTGTCACAAAGCAGCTTTACAAAAAGAAATAAATGTGGAATAGATGTGTGTGTGTGAATGAAATGCCTCTGATGAGCAAGCCAGGAGTAACGACGACAGTGGCAAGGAAAAACTCCCGTTCCTACGACAGTGATTCAGGTTGTAGTATGCCGAGACCCTCATAAATCGAGGACCCCCGTATAGGACAAGAAGTAGAATAGCGAAAATATGAGGAGTGCTAAGGAAGAGTGATGCTATTGCATAATAGCTTTCAAATTTGCCATATTCAAATACTATACAATTATGAAAATCTGTGCACGTCTAATGTACTTTTTTTTTACAGTCCGATAACCAACACCTCGGTAGTCAATCCACTGAAAACCAAAATTCAAGATAAATTTGTCGACAGATCAATGGGTGTGTGTCTAAACGGCTCCACATTCCAGTTAGCACATGTTCAGAAAACCAGACGATTCTATTCCTGAACCAATACTCCCTCCCCTCTTTATGACACATTATCTATTTCAGCATTTACGCTCTGACAGACTCAGACTTATTACCATAGTAATAATAAAAAATACCATAGTAATAAACAAACCATATTATAAGGAGGTCTCAGAATTATGCAAATAGCCTAAGAAAACGCACTGGGCATGCCTTATGCTATTTGTCTCCTACATCTATGCTTTGTGTAGGTTCCCTGACATCAGCAAGCATCCAGTATACTAACTGCAAAACAACCCTCAATAAATGCATAAATGAAGAATTAAATAAATAAACAAACAAATAAATAACAATTAAATAATAAATAATACATAATAGAGCAGGGCCGTTATCGGCGTTAACGTGCTGCGTTAATGTGAGACTAAAATATTGCCGTTAATCTGTTCATAAAGTTGGGTTGGGAGCTGGGTCTATACTACGCAAGCTATGATGACTTTCACCTTGATTTTTTAGCGCGGATTTACTCTCTTTCTTTCTGTCTGTCTGTTTGTCTCGCTCTCGTTAGTGACTTTTCCGGATCGTGCCCGTTTTAAACCTGTCTCGCTCGTTCTCTGTTGCTCTCTCTATTTTTCATTTAAATTCATAGCCTTGTTTCTATTTGTAAAGTGTGTGTCTGCGCTCAGTGATATCGTGTATGAAATGTTATATAAATGGATATATAATTTAAATATAGTAGAATAGTGACCATATATTTAGGGTGGCTTGGGATCATTTGGGGGGGGGGCTCCAGATCTTCGGCAGAATTCAAATGAGCCATTTTAATTTAGATTAATCTAGATTAACATTTTAATCTAGATTAATCTAGACTAATTAATTCCAAGATTACAGTGAAATTAATCTAAAAAAATGATCTATGCCCACCCCTAATAAACAAACAAATGTTGTGTCTCACATCCATGTAAAAATACTGTATCACATGTAAAAAGGTTATCATGTTGTTTCTAGTGTTTTTTGCAGACTTCACATGCAAAACACAGTACAGGAGCACACCTAAAAATGATCTACACACTACACAAGAGGTTTTAGTTAGGAACTAATTTTCCCAAGAAGCTGAACTGGGAGTGCAAAAATTCAGGGCTTTTTACCACCATAAAACCCAGCCTTCATTGGCCTTAATGGAGCCAATGGCTTGGCAGGCAAGCGCTTAGATGTGTGCACATCACTGCCACCTGTTGTTTGATTTCTGCATGTTAATTCACTGCAGCTTAGAAATAAGTGGGGGGCAAAATCTACATAATCTGCCTTTATATTCTACACTCAACAGGAAAGACTGTGCTTACCACTTTTATTGACCATTATTATCTTTATTGCAAGCAAATCAAGACCATTGCCAGTCATTAGCTCAGGTTTATGCTGTGCAAAACCCACATAAGGACCTGCTAGCTTTAGTCATTTTAACTCTCAGTGCACATTCACATGGACTTCTGCTACAAGTTTCTGCTTGAGGTGGTATTATGCGCTACATTGAAGCTGCAGAGCGTGTTTATGGGTCTCACTGACCTCTGTGACACCCACATTGGCGCAGGGCTGCCTCACTTAACATTTTTGTGTCTTTCTTTCTGCCTCCCTTTCCAGAAAGAGAGCTATAAATCTTTCTCTCTCTCTCTTTCTCTATGCCTCGCATCCACCCACTCGCTCTCTTTTCTTTTCCACCATTCCCTCTGTCTCTCACCCCCTCCTTACACACTCACTCAGATGTTCTCACTTTGTGTGTGTGTGTGTGTGTGTGTGTGTGTGTGTGTGTCTTTAACAGAACTGGCCGACACAAAACAACTCAGACTCTCCATAGCAACAGCAAGGGGTGAAACTTGAGCAGTGAGATAAGAGGGAGGGAAAAGGCAGTGTGGGGAGTGGCTAGGTGCTCAAGGACTAGCCATTCTGATTAAAGTGCTCTTTTTTGAAACACAGTTTGTAGTACAGTTGAATAGAAGGAGAACAATTTGTCGAGGGCCTTAAATTGGTAATAGTGTCCAAAGATAATATACAGCCATAGAAAAATAAGAGACCGCTTTTCCCTTTTTTTCTGGTCACTGTTTGTACACTCTGCAGCAGCGTGTGTGTATAAAATGCACAGGTTGCTATTCTTTTATGAACTACTGCAATGTGAGCTTTGTAAAGTAAGAAAGTCCACCATATGTGTTGTGAGTGCAGCATTGTTTGAATTGGAGCTTTTCTATGTGCTGTAATAACCAGAAAACAATTATGCATTTAATATATCCTGTATGGATTAAAATGGATGTCATGGGATTTAAATTGGCAAGTTTAGTGTTGTCACATCCTGATTTAATGTTGATTAAACAGTGTGTCAGTTATCTCAATAATTATAAAAGTGATGATAATGGAGCAAGAAGAGGCTGGAAAATCACTACAATTACTACAATTCAACACCTTTACTAAGGAACCTCCACTGGCTCCCTGTGGCTGCTCGTGTTAAGTTCAAATCCTAAACGCTTGCTTTTAAGGCCAAAAACGGACTTGCACCCCCAAACAGAACAGCACTGATCAAACAACGTGTCACCTCTCGTCCTCTAAGGGCTTCAAGCACAGCTCGTCTTGAGCCTCC